>APFE030300415.1:288505-296005 GCA_000404065.3 Pinus taeda | reverse complement strand
AGATCTAACGAGCATCCCTTCAATTGAGTGGCAACGCTCTCGTCTGGTAGGATGGCAAGTTACAGAAAGGTGGTAAGAGTAGTCGTAAACTTGTTTCATCTTAGTCTAAGTTTGTTTGTGATTTAGGAGGATAGTTTTACCCACTGGGTTACAGAAAAAAGGTCACGATGGAATGGAAAAAGTTGAAACAAAGTAAAGGTCAAAATGTTCAAAATTTTATAGATGAGTTTAGGAAACAAGCATTAGCATTTAATGTTCCATTAGACACATGAAACGTTGATGAAATACATTGGCTCATTGCATAGTTATTTGTATCAGTCATTGTTATTATTTGAACCTAAACCCCTTAATGAAGCTAGTGTGAAGGTTGTACATTTTAAAATCAGGGGAAAGCATGAGCAAGATGGTCGCCCAAAGAGGGAAGCAAGAGCTAAGAGAAAAGAAGCAAAGCCCTCTTGTACTCATTGTGAGAAAAAAAGGCATGATGAGGAGCATTGTTGGAAATTGCATCCAAAATTGAGGCCAAAGAGGAACGACAAAAAATATAAGCAAAAGAAAGTTTCAACTATGCAACAAGACCAAGAATTTGAATAAGAGGATGATGAGAAGATCATAGTTGTAGGATTTGTAGGTATTGTACCAATTGACCTGGGATCAAACTCAGGTGATGAAATCAAGATTACAGCTCTTGGGATTGCAGAAGATGGACCTATCAACTTGGGTTTTGATTCGGGTGATGAGACAAATATTTTAGCAAATGTTATGCCAAAAATAAGGAGGACACCAAATACTACATGGCTCCAAGAACTCGAAGAGATAAACCAAATAATTCAAGTGGAAAATGTTGAACTAAGAAACTCCTACAAGAAGCAGAAAGGAGAAACAAAGGTCGCAACATCAACTACAAGCCAAGGAGGAGGCCTTGGAAAAGTTGCAGCATAACAAGCCTGAGGTAAACAATGATTCTTCAATTTCATGTTCTTTTATGATCATGATTTCGCTTCTTTCGAGAAACATACTACATAAATTAGATCACAATTGTTGGAAAAAAATAGGGTATCAAGGAAAGCACCTCGGCATTGATGGCCAGGGCATTGTGAATCCCATTAAAGTGGAGGAATTGTCTCGTTATGCAAGAATTTGGTATTTCAGAAAAGAGGTTGGAGAATGCTCCAAGAAAACCAGTGACCAACCAACGAAGGATGATGGGAGCACCTCATCACATTCTAGTGATACTGAGGATTCCACACACACTTATCAGAAGTGCACCAGGGATAAGAGTTCCAAGACGATCCAAAAAGTTTGGAGGAGAAAGAATCATTGTAGTTATTTCAACAAGGATGGACATCAGAGAGCCATATGTCAAATACTCCATGCCCCGAAAGCACCTATGAAGGAACTAGCTAGTGAATATGTTCAACAAGTGAATCTTCCATAGGGAGATGAACCATTCTCTTTTTTGAGTGAGAGGCAATTTTTTTATATATAGTAGCTTGTCATGGCTGCATTCTGTAAATCATATGTTGTGAAATGATTGTAAAATTGAATATGTGTTTTCCATCACTTATGAAAGCAACATGATGGTATTTTGGCCTTTTGTTGATAGTCAAGGTATTGGTTTCTATTATGATTTTGATGTAAACTTGACTAAAGAGTGTGTTATAAACTCTTGGAATGTATGGGGGTTTTGCTTGGGTCATGTTTGGTCTTGTAAAAGGACATGTATCTCAAAAG
Source organism: Pinus taeda (assembly GCA_000404065.3). Taxonomy (NCBI): domain Eukaryota; kingdom Viridiplantae; phylum Streptophyta; class Pinopsida; order Pinales; family Pinaceae; genus Pinus; species Pinus taeda. The sequence continues at coordinate 294,271 of APFE030300415.1, read as the reverse complement.
ATGTACTACAGGTTTGAATCAGATGCAGGTACCGGTTCATCACTTATGGCTCCGAAGAATAGAGGTGAAGCAGAAGGAAGTCTGGCTTGTTAGAGAACTTGTTTTGCAGACGAGGGAGTACAACAAATTACATATTGTGTTCATGCTTTTGGAGGACCAAAATCTCCTTAGTGGGGAAGAATGATCCAGGGGGCTCCAAAGACACTCAAAAAACAAAGATATCTTAGGAAAGGCTCAAAAATAAAATTTCTTGTATTTCATCCAAATTAGAACCAGAACGTAGAGCTCATCATCCATATTCCAACGACGTGAACAACACTCAAACCTAAGTTTGTATTATTCGTGGTCAAAGCTCTGGTCAACTAGGCCCCATTTTCTAAATTTAGCTAGTCACTAACTAAACTTTGAGGCTCGCAAAATCGTCCCCCCAAATTTGGCGGCCACTAACTAGATGAAGAAATGACACATTGTGGTGATGGATTCTGGTGTCAGAATGGGCGAAATTTTCACCTACCTCAAAAATCCAGTGACCCCAAAAATCCAGCAGGAAGAATTTAACTAATTTGTTTTAAAAACAAACAAATATATATATATGTGTGTGTGTGTGTGTGTGTGTGTGTATTAAAAGGTCAGTTGGATAGCGGTCAAACCTAACCAACTGAGCCCCAACCATATAACATAAATGGCCAATGACAATTGTGGACCCTGTGAGGATCAAATCTGCCCGGCCCAGTGGACCGGCCTACCAACAAGCGACCCTATCACCATATGTAACAACCACAACCATTAAAAAAGACGCAGCCAAATTTACACCACAAGCCCACTTAAAACAATAACACCTAGATCCGTGGTGTTTTGAATGCGGGTCCCACAAAAACCTGCCACCTCAATTTAACCATTGTGCCAACAGTTGGCATTGATAAATTCGTTGGCCTGAAATATATTTAAAATTTGGATTTTCCATTCATCTAACACAATGGACGTAATGAAGACTAGAGTAGATTGGAAACCAGCATGAACACGCAGAACGAGGCACAGAAACCTGACGCAAGGAGTCATGAGGAATCTAAAAGATTCCCTTGGAGGCTGATTTTTTACAGAGGCGGAAGTATATCAAGTTTATACTCATTTTTCTCATAATTTCATAAGGAGTGCGATGGTGATATTGGTTTCCTCATCTGAGATGAAAATATTCAGTCAACTTGCAAAGAGGAATCTTTGTGGAATTATGAGGAATCTAAAAGATTCCCTAAGGGCCGAACCTTGACAGCTTTGGAACTAGGCCAACTTTATACTCATTTTACTCAGTTTTTCGCAAGGAGTGTAGTGGTGCAGTCAGATTTGTCATCTAAGCAACAAATTTCTCACCCCTATCCAGAAAGGAAACTTTGGGAAATATTTGAGATTCCCGAGGGTCCATATTTTGGCCGAGTCAGAAAGGGGTCAAGTTTACAATCATTTTTCACAAATTTTCGCCAGGAACTCAATAGTGCAATTCATTTTTTCAACAAAGGTGTGCATTTTCAAGCCATCCCCGAAAGCCGAGTTATAAGGTGTCTTTTGTACATGCATGTAATTCGATTTCATTGAAGATTAATGAAAGAGATCTCCCCACATTGAGCAGGCTTCGAAGACGCAACCCCTGCTGAGTGAAATTCGTTATCAACTTGTTTGTGTCTTTGCTTCTCATGGTTGTCATTTATTTCCACTTATTTTATGTTTGCATATTATGGTTAGATGCCCTTTTAAATGCAATTATGTATGCATCATTGAAGTGAAAAGATCCAAGTCATTGGTCCTTGCCCTATCAAGGATGGCTTGTGCTTTGTTTCATGGTTTTGTTGCAGATCTCACTAGTTGGTCCTTGCCTTGTAACGACTAGTTCATGTTTTTCATTCATGATTTTGATGTGACACTTAATAATTAAGGATAACGACTTTGATGAATCGTTGTCATTTCCTCTTGTGCCAATGGAACGATCCATAGGGAGCTAGCTACTACTGATGCTTGGTCTTTGAAACGACTTGCTTGTGATGTCGATTCTCTTTGTTCTTGTTTACATGTACACCATATGTTAGTTATGTTCTAGTTTCTATGTTGTAGTTTGAAGATGATTTCTATGACCATTGGCCCTGATGGTGATATATTTCGAAAACCCTATTAGCAAAATATCAATGTACAATCATTTATTTTAATAGAAACCTCCAACATCAATTAAAAAAACAAATAAATTATAATAGCTTTTAAATAAAAACACTCTAAATACTAACCACCATTAAAAATAAATATTCCAAACTCTAAAAATATTAGGTTTAGGAATCTCATGAAAATTCAATATCCACTCTTCCTTTCTTTTATATATATAATTATTAAAAATTTAATTTATATAATTTAAAATATAACTTATCTATTATCATAAATTAATAATATATATATATATAATATAGATATATATAAACAAAAATATATATTAAACATTCCTTTATTATACATGATTTATTCAATATTTTTTATTGCATATGGTTTTTCAATTCAATATTAAGCCTTGCTTCAACTTAGACTCAACCTAACTTGATCTACATTTAACATAATACACTTTGTTATTTAATTAGTTTTATTGAAAAATAGGTTTCACATATACGAGAATTTATTGAACATGTTAACAACATTTATTTATGTTTTATCATTTTTAAAAGTAATAAAATATATTTTAATTAGTGAATAATATTAATTAATGTAATTTGACTTATTATAATTATTAAAAAATAATAAACCATTTTAATAATTATCCCTTTATAAAAAGAACGATTTTTTAATGATTAATCTATTTAAATAATTTAGATCTCACAACAAAATTAAACCACTTTAATTAGTGTCGGATTTTTTTTAATCATTAATCTATTTAAATAATTTAGATTTCACAACAAAATTAAATGGCGAAAAGGTCTAATGTAATGGATATATATCTAACCATGGATATAATATAGACTAATAGAAATGTCTCAAAACATATATTATTCTCACGAATTTACAAACAAACTTCACAATAAATCATATATTAATTTAAATTATTTAATATAAATACTAAATTAAAAGTAAATTATTGATTCGCTTATTATCTATGATATTTTATAAGATAAAACATTTTTATTTATGTATGAAACAATTGAAATAACAAAAAAATTGAAAAGATGAAGTTAAATTTCGAATAAATTTATAAAATAATGAAAAATAAATAAATAAATAATAATAATTAGTTTAGATTTATTTAAATTTTGAATTAATTAAAGGTTGAGAGAGATTAAATCATTTTTATCTTATGATTGGAGGAATCGGTAACGTGTTGGCTTTTGTACTCATGTTACACGAAATCAATCTTCGCATGGTTGTCACTATAACTTTCAGGTGCAACCACACCGCCCTCAAGCACGATGCACAGGTAAGTCGAGGTTTGAATCTATGACATGCATAGTGGCACAAATGTCTTATCAATGCATTTGCTAGCCAACAAGTTGCACCTGTGGGGGCTGGGATCAAATTTCTTTTCACTTTAAAAGAGTTTTACACCTCAATAGAGTTGATCATTTTTGACACTTAGATTTAAGATTAAAATGAATCTAAACTAGTTTAATTATTAATTGTATTTTCTTTTTTCTAAGCTTGGTAGGTCCTCTTCATTCATTCATTTGCAAAAGAAAGTTACATCCATGAAAGAGTTCGGTGGCCTCAACTTGCCCAAAAGGGAAACCAGGTATGTTGGCTACCAGAATGCATTATAAGCCATCCAAAATCTGAAAGTCTTAAGTCTGTCACACAAGTCCTTATAGGCCTGAACGTCTAACCAATAATTTTTGTCTACTAAGCTACAATATTCAGTACTAGCCGACATATACAACATGAAAATAAACCAAAAATAACATCCAAAACTAATCTGAAATAAATTTCGCGGAGGACTCCACAGGAGCTGGGTACTTTGCACCGGACCCTCGAAGTTCTAACTGCGGGAGACACTGAATATGTTTCTCTATACGTCCCAGACGCATGTTCTATTGTTGAATCTGCAATTGAATCAACTAAAATTCCTTCTAAATTTCCTAGAATTCAGGATTAGGTTTACGAGCATCAACCGGTAAGGTCATGATAGCTTTGGCGACCAAACTTTTCATTAACCAATATAAATGCACTGCTTTTTTATACTGGGTGGTTTGGCCACGAGTATGTCTAGGATCTGAAACTAGAACCTGTCAATCTTCCACCTGCACTTCAGCTTCTGCTCTCTGGTTGAGCTCTGCTTCCCAAGTTGATATCATCTATTTGACTTTGGCTAGAGTTCCAACATTGTAAGCCTGAGCCGCCTCCTGGAGGATCTGGGTATCTTTTCTACAACCACTCCTCTTTGAGGGTTAGACAGAGGAGGAGCCTCTGTTGGCTCGATTCTCAGGCTTACAGCCATTTCTCTGACCGTCATTTCCCAGCGAACTAGCACCACAAGCCATCGTCAAACACTTCATGTCCTTGAAACCACTATTTGTCCAACTAATATTGTCGGCCTCAGACTAATGTCCAATGGTTATCCCACAATCATAACATAAACATAAATTATAAGAACCTGCTACAAGTACATTAAGAAGGAGCAAGATACAAATTATGTTAGTCGTTAGCCTGAGGACAAGAGTTAAATTTCAAAACAAGAGGTCCACACCACCATTCATATCCCCCACACAACACCTCATGCTCAGAAGGGCCAAGATACCCCAATTTTTTTAAACTGTTATGACCCTTTACATGAATTACAACAAGGAGCCACTCCCCAAGCCCAAACTCCATGCGGACCACGACATTATCATTAAAATCCATATACAAAAATTTTAAATACATATCCATGTTCACGACAAGCAGCGAATTAAAAATATTTCCTTTCTTAAGTCTACAAATTCTGAACCTATCATGTCTACGGCGGAGATGGACAAACATTCGGACCAATGCGGGACAAAAAAAATGCCATAGATAACGAACATCGAAATAGAAACAACACACCCCACATCATATGCAATCGTCAAAATTACAGATAATATTATTCTTTCAAGACACCAAATTCCATTCCAATCCACACGCAGGATACAGAGAAAGCTATAGCGTGCATTCCATGAATAGGGAGGCGTTGAAAGGAGGAATGCATACCCGACGTCAAGCTCCATCAACCCGGTGAGTGAGGACGCGGCTTGAGGCCGGTTTCACCACCATGTTCCTGTTGACCCACCTAAATGGACCCATTATAATATCGAAACGAGTTGTCTTTAGTGCGACTCTTTGGAAGTTTTTTTAGTGGGTTTTTCGGGGCTAATTTCTCTAAAATCCAGCAAGAATTTATTGAAATCACAAGTTTGATGGGTAACCCTACACAATCAAAATGCCCTAGCGGTTTTGCAAGGTGCTAAATCCATATATACAGTCAAAAAACCAGTTTAAATAACACTCAAATTTTTCTGCCAGATTCTTACACTAGAAAGTCCAAAAAATCACACTAAAGACAACTTCATATCCAAATCCCCTGCAACAAAATATTACCCCACCTTTCCCTCTAGAGATTATACGCTTTGCATCCTGCACCATTAGCATTAAACTCTTGCATACCCACTACCTTACCATGCCACCTTTCACACACGCGATGAGGGTTTTCTGTCACCCAACAGCCCTGCCACCCATCACTTCAACCATCAAACAAATCCTAAAGAAAATATTGCGCAGAAATTCATTATAATTATA
>APFE030300415.1:253687-280258 GCA_000404065.3 Pinus taeda | reverse complement strand
TCTAATTTATTTTTATTTTAATTTATATCATTTTTCTTTGTTGGGGTGACTCATTTGGTAAATGTTTCGTTTTGGGGAAACTCAAGTTCTCTCGAGAAGCGATAATGAATACAAGTTATGGTTAGTACATTAGGTTAAGTGGCTTGTCAATGAATGTTCTGGAGATCGTGTTAGTTTTTATTCCCTTGAGTTAGATGTGGTGAACAAAATCGTTTTGGGAAATGAAAAGTTGTGTTTTGGAAGGTTGCACATACTTGGTTTGCTCGAGGGCTCCTATGGAGAGCCAAGTGAGGATTGTGAAGTTGGTGCACACTAGCAAGCAAGGGAAGCATTGCAAACAAGAGTTTCTCAGGTGTTTATTTGGGATCCAGGGTCGATATCTACAAGGTGCTTTTTGCAGTTTGATAGCCTTGCGCCCTCACTTGTCTTTGTTGGCAGGCGTCTCATCTTGTGGTCTCATCGCAACAACACAAAACTATTTGTGGAGGTAGTCCTGTTATCTTGGGCTCTATTTGGGTTTCATATTTCTTTTCTTGTATGGTGTTGGAAGCAAAATGTACAAGTGGTTTTGTTGTTGTGGCCCATGGGTGGGTGGACTGAGAGTATGAGTGGCCTCTGGTTAGTTGAAAGAAGGCCAAGTGGTTGGGGTTTCAACCCTCGACCTAGTGTGGTCGAATTTCGAAGACGTGCTCAACTCTTGGTGTTACATAAGTTTCGTGGGTGTTTGAAACAAGAGTAGGTCATATCGAACCAAGTAATTGTTTCCTCGAGATTCAAGGTTCCCTTGGCCTTGATATATTTACTCCTTAGTGTGAGAACTCTGTCAATTCTGCCTGTACTGGGGGTTATGGGCTTGCGCTAGGGTCAAGACCTGGAAATTTTAGTGTGTTTTTGCAAAGGGTGTTTAGTGGGAGTGGAAATTTTCTGGTGCAAGGTCTTGGTGGAAGCTTCATCAGGTCCAAACAATAGGGATGATACACTAGCATGGTTGTGCTTGTCGAGGTTGTGGTCATCATGGGTAGTAGGGAGCTCGAGTTGATAGGGCAGGGGCAATGAGTGAGGAAGAGATTGGAGGTATGGAAATGGAAGGAGAGGTTGCATAGGTCCTGGCCCTCTCCTCGGGCTACACAATTCAGCCACCCTCCCTTGGCACAATTGTTGATCAACTACGAGATATTCAGGCCAACCTAGAAATCCTCTGTGAACACAGATATGCGGACCAGAATGAGATTGTGGCATACATCAATGACATCCAATATAGTTAGAATGAAATCCTAGAGCAGTTGGCTTCTGCGAGACGTATCCAGTGTTGTACAAATGAGAGAATGGACGAAATTGAGGTGCATTTGGCTCACATAAAGTTTCATTTCCATGAAGGTTGTGACCCTCCAACAACTCTGGGTAGTCAAGGCTTACATCCCCCTCCTTGATATGAAAATTGTTGGTTGCTTTTTAGTTGTGTATGTATTTTGGAATATTTGGCCCTTTTTTCCATGAGATATAGGAAATGAATGGGCACATCTCTTATGTTTTTGTTTGGTTCTCCTTGCTACCAATTTGGTTGGAGTGAAACAACGAGAGTTGTAGGTCATCAAAATGTAATATGTTTTCCTAACTCCCAAGGAAGAGTGGGAAGAAAGAACTTGCATCTTTTGTAAGATAGGAGCAATTGAAATTGAATGGCACTTCATCATGGAATGCCTGAATTATGAGGACATTCATAATCAGTTTGCAAATAATCTAAAGTTGGATAGTTTGAGCACACTATTTGAGGAAGCAAGGCTTCACAAACTGTAAATTTCTTGATCAAGATTCATGGCAAAAAGATTGATTTAGAGGGAAACTTGAGATTGTGATGTTTTGCTTGGTTTGAAATATAAGTCCTTTAGATCGCTAAGTTTCATAGACGTCATTAAAATTCATTCATTAATTTCAATTCAATTCTAATAATATAATGGAATTTTTTTAACCATTATTTTTTTCTTATTTATATCAATTAAAAATATTTCTAATTATTATTATAATCTATAAATTGTAATATAAAAATACAATGATACCTTATAATTAAATAATTCAAAATGAGGCCAAAATGGACAACACAAGATGAACGATATGCAAATATGGATTGAATATTGTGATATGGTATAATGGGACATGAAATAGACTCCAAGAATGCAAGGGTGACTCATCATGGATGCTCTGAACAAGGGTGACTTGATGACGTTGTCACACAGAGTAGGCCTGGTGGGGACCATCGAAACAGGAGTGAATGATGGTTACTCATGACGAAAGTTGACATATGGTATGAAAAGTATTAAGAGGGGGTGGACCTCAAAGAACAAGTGTCGCTTTATGACGAAATTCAATTTTAAGAGGTGGCGAAGTGACCTTTCTTGGAAAAATGTCTTCATGGTGAAGTATCAAATCATCAAAAACTAATGAAGATCCATTATATAACTCGATGAGATCTTTCCAATGGTGCTGACGGTTTATCAAACTGAGCTACGGTTTGGTTGCAATGGGCAACAAAAAAATTGGGGATTTTTCTATGAAAGGACGTTTTCCCTCCAATTTGGATTCATTTGCTAAGTGAGTTGTGGTGAATTTGGAGAGGAGGAAAAGGCCCTAAATCGTGTGGAGATCATAATGGACAAACTGATCGTCAAAATAAGGATCTACGAATTTCAGGTAGGTGGCCTTACTCATCTCTTCAATTTTGGTGGTTTATTTCCTGATTTTGGGCACCTGGCAGCTCCCTGAGGGATCTTATTGCTCTTGCTCACGGTTGTATTGCACTTTTTGGGCCGAGAAGTGCAATCTGGCTCGCAGGAAACAACTAGAAACCTGTGATCTCGCACTTTCTGGGCTGAAAACTACAATTTGGGGCTGGAGAGAGGTTTGGTCTGCTAGCCTAGTGGGGGATGTAGATGATCAATGTCGACCATTGTTTTCTTCTCTGAACTGACCAGACATGTGGTGTTTTGCAGGCATGGAAAAGCTGAAAATCAACTGGCATGAATAAGACTTAGATACTCTTCGATCCAAGATCCACGGGGATCAGGGGGTTCGAGGGGCATTGGCTCGTTATGGGGTTCTCAAGTTGGTAGAGAACCCACTGATGAGGGCAGGTGAGCCCTTGCTATTGAGAATTGTGAGTTATTGGGATCTAGACCAGGAGGTCTTTGTCATGTAGGGGCACAAGATTGAGCTCACATTACAAGATATTTACTTCTTGACCGAACTGCCTCCCCTTAGAGTGGTGCGGGATATTCATCCGGTGTTACCTCGTGGGAAGAACATTACTGAGTTTGTGGAGTGTCATTGTCGGCGGGGTGTTCGTGTCAATGGCACGATTATCTCGCTTGTTGATCTAGAGAGGCTAGAGACATAGGTTGTTGTTGTAGCTATGCTACAGGTCCTGGGCAGCCAGGTGTTCCACCACATCACTAGTGGGTAGATGATGTTGGTCGAGAGTGTTTTGGTCGGGACCTACTATGGGTGGGCCCAGATGATGCTGTCATCGATGAAATGACAATTAAGTCTTTGCCGGAGGGAGGTGAACCGTGACTGCACTTTTGGTACAATATTGTGTGCATTCTTCTTTCGGAAGATACCCACTATCCGTCCTCATGTACATATCCGAAATGGGGGCCCACAGGAGCCCAGGATGCGCCGTTGGGGGCACCTACTACGAAGAGGAGGAGGGGGGGAAGTCGGACGGGTGTTCCGACCCGATTTTTTGCACATTAGGATCAGATGCCCCTTTACATTGACGATTACCCTTATAGTGGGATGAACTATCAGGGAGATCCTGACTTGCCACTTCTGCCCAGGCGAGCATGGGGATCAGACAATAAGTGTTAAGTTGCTAGTTTTCTGGTGCATTTCATATTTCTATCACATGTGTATGGTACTGAATGTAAAATATGTTGTATGTAGACATAGCACCGGTAAAGTCAGCAGGATATGCAGGTCAAGTCGTAGCACCTGGGGCTGCAGATCGGGGGACGTCATCATCACATCAAGGTCCAGAGGATACTACGCTGCTCGCTGATCTTCATCGTAGGTTTTATGTACTCTTGACCAGAGTTTCAGAGTGTGGATGACATGATTTAGAGGATCGGTACATAGATGAGTGCACTGGTCTTCCCTCGTAGTGGCGATGTATCATGCGACGTGTGGCGATGATTGGTCAGACAGTACGTGATCTACGTGCAGGTGGAGCAGAGCCTTTGGCACAAGATCCACCGAACAGTGACTAGATGTAGGGACATGTGGGTCCCTTTGATTTTGATTTTTGTAACATGTTATGGGCATATCGGATGTATTTAAAGTTATGGCTCCAAACACTTATATGATACATAATATGATTATGCATTTTATATGACAATGATGGTTGGCCATTTGTTTTGTTTATGGTTATATTTTGTGGTATACATGCGATAAATTCCAATCTATAATGTTATTTGCAATGGCATCTACATAGTTATTTTTGGCTCTCGGAACATGACTGAATGTAATGATTTCAAATTCACGTACCAACAGCTTAACTCGTATATATTTTCTAAATAGGACTTGGTTATGCACATGATACAAACCATTCAATTGCATGACAACTAGCAAGGAATATAAATGAACATGAAGATGAAGGATGCAATGAGCGAGGATATCGACTAACAAACCTATCACAGCATCATATTCGTCCTGATTATTGGTGGCAGATCCAATGCACACGCCATTCGAAAGGACTAATGTATGCAAGGGGGTAAAAATGGCCCAGGCTGTCGGTGCTAGATTCCAGGAGAAGAAAGTCGCACCATCTATGTGATCAATATACGATGTGGATGATGGATCCATCTGAAAGGTGCAAAAGACAACGGATGAGATGATGCAATCTACCTAACTTATGGCCAAAACAAAGACACACAAATCAAAGGGATATGTTATGAGCAACATTTCTTGAGATAGAGTGCACTGGGAGAATTGGGAAGGAAGTGGCCTTCAGAATCCTCCAAAAAACATGTCCCCTTGGCTAAGTGCAAGGGTAATTAGGGGTAGACGTAGCTTCCATAATGTCCTCATCAGACTAGAAGATGGGCGGACAGGAGGAATACTGACTACATGACGTGGCGGCGTTACCTGGTGCATCAACCTGAGACATAAGGTTCACATATGCATCATCTTGAATGGTAGACGACGATATGGTAGATGGAGGATCTCAGATGTTAAGACCTAAGATTAAGTCGAAAGAGGTTCGATAGAAGTGCACACAGAAACCTCAGAAAGGTTTTCTTGCGAGGAACTCAAGAATGACAATAGGTAAAGGATATGGCCCGTGGTGTCCATCATCTCAACATTGGCAGGAGGGATCACGATGGTGGGACTAGAGTCCCCTATTCTGGTTGACTAGTGGTACCAGAATCCATGAGTAGAGGAGTAGATGATCCACTATGAGTGGCCTCGTATTCACGAAGTGCTTCAAGGAAATCGTTAAATTCATCGAGACGAGGGCAATAATGGGAATAGTGCCATAATGATCACAGGGAAAAAGGGTGGTTTGTGCGCAATGTTATGAGTTTCTTGGGTGGATCCGGTAAGTTAACATGGACTTTAGGGATATTTGACTTAGGGAACGTTTCATGAACCAACTGTTTGAGATGAGGAAGCTCAGGACAAATATTGGTGGCGTGCCCAAAATTTTTACATAAAGCGCATGGAGGTGATGGCTTTGGGGCCTTAGGGGTTGGAGGAGCTTGGGGAGCCTTGTATTTCGGTTCTTTCCTCTTAGCTTTGCCCCCCTGTGTGGATGCTTTCACAACAAGAGTGGGTTCCTATTAAGGTTGTGATGGAACTGAAGTAGCGGCAAGGGCTGTGGGTACCGGTTGAACTGGGGCGAAATCATGATAAGGTCTTAGTTGACCAAGGGGAATGTTTGTAGGGGGGGATCGATGTACCATATTGGGATGCCAAAGTCATGTTAGGACGGACTAGCGAAGCCATGACACGGACAGAAAATACTCCCTGAGGGGGAAATAAGAATGGTATCTGGCGTGCAGGGTAATGTCCCAACGTAATAAATCTTGTATGGTTGAGACCTAGAGGAACAGTTCCTGGTGGAAACATAGGAGAAGCACCCACAAATGGAGGAGGCCCTGGGGGGTGGATTTAGCGAGTTCAACTGGGATGGAAACAACAGGGTGCTGAGGAGTTGTCTGTTGATCAAATGTACCAGACTGCTTGAGAGTAGCCCGTGACACTTGTAACATGTAAACACTCATAGAGTTAGGCTATGATATGGGAGAGGGAGGACCAAGGAACGAACCTAAAAATGAGGAATATTTATAGACTCTGGGTGAAACAATGGTGAGAGGATTTGAAGATTGTTTATTAGACACTGATGTGATAATGGACTCGGGGGAGGTCATGGATGTTCGCTCGTAGTAAGTCAACTGATCGATGGTAACTATCTTCCCTTCATGGGGGAACCACACCTTGTGGAACACTGCGGATGTGATGGTTGACATGGCATATGTGTAACTATGACCTAATAGAATGTTGTAATCCAAAGGGGAATCAATAACCTTGATGTCAACATGGACAGTCTTGCCCGCAAGAGTCACTAGACAGTTGCAGTACATGCCAAGGGGCTGGGAGGAGTGTTCGTCCCAAGCATGCAAAGTGATGGTGGAGGGGGACAACTCAGGTGACTTAAGTTATTTCCAAATAGAAGCAGACATCACATAGGTGGATGCACCTTCATCAATAATGCATCGGGAGATGATGGCATTACAAAATCGGATTGGTATTTGGAAAATAACAGATGAAGGAAACGGTCTCTTTGGGATCTTGGGAATGGCCTCAACTTTAGGTTGAGGGATCTATAACAGATCATTTGGTATCATAAGAGGATCAGTAGATGCTTTAGTTTTGGACTCAATGGCATATGAAGTCGATGGCTTATAATATTGACGTGACCGAGTTTGTAGGTTGATATTAGAGGGATTAACCTCATCAGAGTTAATCATAAGGATCTGGTAGTCACCAGGAATAGAAGGTTGGGGGGGGTGGGCTACTTAACTTGGTTGAGGTTGAGAAACAAAAAATACTTGCTAAGGGAAAGAATTTGTGAGCACTGTTGGTTGAGATGGCACAAGATTCTAAGGCGATTGTTGACCTCTAGAAGCTACTTGAGCTTCCCACATTTGGCGCATCTGGGGTAAGAGAGGAAACTCATGTGTATAATGGCCATGTACACCACAACATGCACAATGCTTTTTCATATGAATAACCTTGTTCTTCTTGGGTTGGCTACCTTGTTGTTGGTTGTTGGTTATAGGTTGGTTCTCCTTGGGTTCAGTAGGTTGATTACCTTGATCACCTTGGTTACCCTTGTTACCTTTCCCCTTATTCTTTTTCTTCGAATTTTCGGGATTGGTCGCACTCTACTACGCAAAAAATTGACCTTGAGGGGGTGGTGGCTGCTGGGGCTAAGGATGCATGGGAGGCTGTGGCACTAATGCTTGAGGGACTGGAGCACTCGACTGTGCATAAGGAGGAGCAATAGTTTGGTAGACATGCTGGGGCCCTGAAAACATGTTGCTAGTAGAAGGGGTATGAGGGTTATGGAAACTGGTGCCCCCCTGTGGATTGCCATAACTTTGTTAAGTATATGGCAATGGGTGTGAAAGGGTTCCAATGATATCGTCAGCAGCGTGAGATGCCCCCAGTGCATTGGCACTTCTAGGATGAGGGAGGTATGGAATGACGGTATAGAAATAACCAGATTGTGCATAAATCAGGTCATATATTAGAGCGGTTTGGAGAGCTTCTTACTTGGTCTGAGGAAAATGGGACACGACATCTTTTCCAATGGGTGCTAAAAGGCTCCTAAGAAACCAATCTAGATAGACACAAACTTAGAAGGGCGGGGCACGACATGTGCTCCTCCTTCGACGCCACTCTTGAACATGGTCAGATAGGCGAGTGGTAGAGGACTGACGAAATGAGGTCAATAGCTCCATACTAGCGTCGTACCTGAGAGGTAACTGGAAATATGAGAGGAACACTTTAGCAAGCGTCGCGAAAACGAAATGATATGTGGCGGGCTGGTCTACATACCATTTTACAACGTCTTTAGTGAGCGTGCGTTGGAATAGACGAAGATGAATGCAGTCATCAGTAATGGAGTTGGGTGAACACCACATGTGGAAGGATCAAACATGGTTGGTAGGATCCTCTCCAGCATTACCCTCAAACTTTGGGATGTCTGAGGAAAGCTTAGTCGGCATAGAAGGCCAACCAGCATCATGGTGTATGTGGTTGTTTATCAACTGGCTAAAATTTGGTATATTAACCCAGCGATAAAGGGGAGCATGGAGGTTGCTGGAACGGTACCTGAGACTATTCCGCTTGATGTGACCACCGGGATAGAACTTGAGCCAGCACCAGGTTGGGTTCCTGCACCAGCTTTGGGTCTAGACATGGTGATGATATGCGGTGGAGGCTCGGACTCAAATGAGGAATCAGATGAACCAGTAGAAGAGTCGGTGTGGGGACTCGAACGACTATGAACTTGAACCTGACAAGGGGGGGTAATATGCCCAAGCAAAAACTGGGGGTGAAGGCCTAATAGTCTCTGTGACAAATGCCTTGGTGGCGTAATGGTGGTAAGACACACATGACACATAAATGGTGAAGGGATATCAACAACATGCCTTTGTCTCGATGAGGGGAGATAAATTTATTATGTTCAGTCTTGCCTTGGCGGTGTAAACTAAGCACCCTTCACTTAAGGTGTGCTTGCGTGTGCAAGTGTAATTATTGATTATGCCCAAATCGTGTTTGTAAAAAAGAAAAAAACTTGCTAAAAATAAACTGAAATTAACAATAGAAAATAAACAATAAGACAATTAACTAAACCCCACCCAAACTGGGTTTGCAAACACTGTGCTGGTTGGTGGTTAAATCGATGGAAAATACACTAAAACGGTCAATAGATCTAGATGTCGGTGTGACTGGGATCAAGTGACACTACACTGCTGGAAAGTGGTGCAGCAACAACAAAAAACCAGAGGGGAAGATTGTTGCAAAAAGATAGGGAGATGGATGAAATAGCTAGGACAACCGATGGGACCCTAAGGCCAATGACCAAACAAGTTTAAATGTGAAACTATGGATGATGAAAACCTATATTTACAGATCTGGAAAATGTGGCTGAAAGCGCTACAGAAACTCAGACTACTCACTCATCTAAACTCCTCCTACAAAGGTGGAAGCGTACTATAAGCCTTTGGGGGAGGGGGGGGGTAAATTCTACTTCAATGAGTAAATCAGAGTAGATCAAGGCCTAAGCAGGATGAAACAGAGGTCAGACAACCCAACAGACAACTCTCTACAAAACCGAGAAACAGATTTGAGAAAAACCCATAAATCGCAAGTACTGACCTATTTTCTAGTTGAGATCGTACTTTTTGGGCTGATAAGTGCGCTTTAGCCTCCAAATCGCACTTTTTGGGCCAAAAAGTGTGATTTATGCTCCGTGGATCTCGATTAGCAAATCTCGGAAAATATTGTCGCCTTTGTCGTGGTTGGTTCCTGTGACTTGCGGAAACAACTAGAAAGCTTCCAGAAATAAAAAATTTAATAGATATAGGGTTAAAAGACTAGGAAACATTAAGAGAATTTAAAAAAGAAGAAAACCTAAGCTGAAAACCAAAGGTCACACAGGTTTTTGGATCTGAAGTATAAAACCCATTGGAGTCGCCAATTTTGTTTTAGTGTTTTCTTCTCAAAGATGTATGGAAATAGTCCACTTAAGATTGTGGATGACAAACAATCTCAACAATATAAATGGTTGCTAAACATTGTAGATCTGCAGTAACTAATAGAAACAAAAGCTGCCAAAATTCTGATCTACGCCACAATCATAGTTAAACAACAAAAAGGAGGAGTAATAACTCCAATCATCTTATGGAAATCATATATACAAAGAATAGTTTTATTATAATACCTGTGAAGGGAACAAATAAATGTTACAAGTCCCTCTCTATGGGATGGGTTCTTGACCATCCTCAAACGTCTTTAGCTTGTGTATAGTCTCTCTCCTCTATAATGTATAAACCCAACAAAAATATGGTGTGCGACAATTAAAATAATCAGAGTTACAACTGCGAGTGCAACAATGAAAATAATCAAAAGTGAATAATGAATGGAAAACCCTTCTATTTATAACAAAATATTGAGTTATCCTCGAAAAATGAGCAATAATAAAATATTATTGATCACATTCTTAGAATAACCACTTGGAATATTTTATTATATTTCGTTAGGAGGGAAAAAGTATTTAAACTTTTATTTAGAAATAATAAATAAATAAATGATTTGTTTATCATCTCAAGGAATAGTTAAGGAATAATAAACAAATAAGGATATTTAATTATTCCTAAGGGATTTAGTCAAATTTGATAAAGAATAATAATTAATTAGTGATTAATTAATTATTCTTAGAGAAAAATAAGATAATTAATGATTTATCTGTTTATTTTTCATGATTGGGTCACATACGACAAGGAATAATAATTGAACAGTGGTTTAATTAATTATTCCTAAAAGAAAATTAAATAAATAGTGATTTATTTAATTATTCTTCATGGGTTCGACTATAAATTACTTAACAAAGGTGGTTTATTAAGTAATTTTTTTACAGTGAAAGCAATTTTACTATGGTAAAATTGGCTTTACATGGTGTACTTCATCCATCTAGTAAATTAGGCTAGATGGTCATTTTTTTGGTGATAACATATATATAGATAAGAGTTCACTTTAGACTCAACCCACCTTCATCGAATTTATTTGCGAGTCACGACTCACATGACTATGTATATGGGTATAGTTATATGGTATTGTGTTACACTATGACTGTCACATACGTATATATCCCATTGCAATTGCTTGCTGGTCAGGGTAAATAATGTTTACATGGAACCCTAGCCAACTGGTAAAATCAACGATGAGGATCCTTCTATGGTTGCTCAATGATGATGGTTTGTTGGATTGTTCTGTCATCATAGTCTCATTTGTGTTTGCCCCGGTTGCAAATTCAACTCTACAACCTCATGCCACTCTGAATCATAACCAAAGGGGGTTTATCTCACTCCTGAGAGTGTTACCATTGGGTTTTTGGTAGTTTTTAATTGAATTCACCGTCCAAAAACCAAATGCTCACAGGTAGGGCTAATGCATGCACTTGGTTCGAATTCTCTAGTAATTTCTAAAAGTTCTTGTTCCTCTTTCGTTATATATATGTTTCTATTGAAGCTTTCTTTACATTTTCCTTCAAGGTTTCACACATTAATTATCATTTGATTGTTTGCAGGTAAACCCTACCTTCTCTTTGATGGTTTTTAGGTCGCGATATCAAATTTTTATAAGGTTTGGATCTGGTTCCAACATCTCGAGGAGGGTTTTCTCAACATGCTTCCTCATGGTAAGCTTAACCTAGAAACCCTAACCCTATCATTTTCAAGTGTTTTCTGTTTTTTGCGTATGGTATATTGTCTTGGATATTCAACATCCCTCTTCCATGACAGGGAAATATGAAGTCTTTGTTCCTTTAATCACAGGTAAAACTATTTTAGCTGCCTTGGTGTTTTAAATTTCACTCCTTTTTGGTGAATCTATGACAAAATTAAGAATTAATAATGACCTCACTCATTCACTAGAAAGTTAGTACATGTGACGTTATGTTCTCGTTTGAGCATTTGTTGGAAATGGCATCTATAACATACTTTTCTTCTTTCCACCTCGATGGAGACAAATGCTTATTGAACTTTTACTCTTGCTAGGATTCTCTTGTCATGTCAAACTTATAGTGTGTTAGTGGCTAGTTGGACTTGTGTGTTAAGTTTTTTGAAGAAAAGGCCCTATGTTGGTCGTAAATACATTTCTTTCTGTCTATAAGTATTATTAATAGTATTAAGAGCAATGCCCATTTTCTATAAATAATATTTTTTAATAATATTTGGGTTCTGTTTTTTTGTGAGGGTTTCTCCTCCCTCAAAAGATTTATTTCCATATTTTTACTTAATTATTCTATGCTCGAGCAAGGCCCATATGGTCGCGATTCTAAATTTCTTTCTTCTATTTTTAGAACAATAAATGCATGTCCTTTTATAATTTCATTACGAATGAAAACTAAACATGTTGCATTGATAAGGATGCTTATCTTGTTGAAAGGAAAGTACGGCTCAGGCTTGTACGATCATAATTTTCTAGAATTTCTTTCCCTGTGTTCAATGATAAAAATACAATGTGATTTATTTTTCTTTGTGCAAATTAAACCTGCATTTTATTAAATATTTCAACAAGACTTTCTACCCTTACTAGGTTGTACTCCTTTCTTTTCTTATATATATACACACATAGAGTCTGCTCATAAAATGATTTCTGGATATGTTAAATTATTTCTTTTCTTATTTTTAGTATGAGACTTGTAGATACTATAGTTTAGTTTAATTATAACATGCATCTAGACCAGAGACCTAGTGGACTTTTGTAATGAGGGACCATATTTGGTACTCTGCACCCTATCTCCCTTTGTCTAGGACTATATGTTCTTTGGCCTATGAACAAGTTATTGTTCTCAATTGGCATGTAATAGAAAACCTAGGCATAATCTCAAACCTTATTTCCTTAATAATATAGTATATACTTATAGATATTTTATTCTATTGCTTTTAGGAAAATAAATTCTAGTACCAATATTATTTGTATTCAGTTTTTAATCTGTGTATTAAATTTTCCTTACCACCTGGTATTGTCTTCACTTAGGAAAACTAACATGTCATTTTATTTCACCTTGTCTTTCTTTGTTCATATTTTCCATGCTCAGAGAGTTCCAAAGGGAATGTCTGAGTAAACTTCTTGTTACTTTCTGCAATAGAAGGGGTTTTTACCCTCTACTTGAGCATCTCCACTTACCTATAATGGTCACATACAACCACACATACATCTATATATACATTTATATATATGTTCTCACTTAACAAACAATAATAAAACTTTTCATCTATCCTTATACTATTTCGAAACCATCTTAAAATCACATTGGCAAATTTTATTTTATTTTGAACCAGATTAACCATCAAATCCTTATTAATCACAAAATAAATTACCATTCATATACTTATCTAAAATCTCCCAGAAAATAGGTCAAAGGCTTCCACGTTCCACCCAACCATGAACCAACTTGCTCAAATAGTTCCCCCCGAGCTCCACTCCTCCCTACCAGGATAAGCAACACATGAATCCTTTTCAATTTCACCTCCTTAACCCCTTTAACGACATCCTACTAAATTTATTTTTAGAGTTTAGAACCAGTGTTTCTCTCCCACTGGTTTTATTCTAAAAGAAATTGGATTTATCTCTTGTAGTTCTCATTGTAGAGGTTCTGCTTCATGACATCTATCTCCAGCCATGAATTTTCTTGCGGTTTGTATCTACCAACAATTCTAGTGAATGGAAAAATGAGGATTTATTTCTTTTTGTTCTTGCCCACTTCTTGGGCATAATTGATTCCAATTGTTTTCCCTGGCAGTTAGGAGCCTTATCTCACATGTTAGCCTTTAATATATTTTCTAGAATAATAATACATAAAAAACACACGTTTTCCTTTTATGTAATCAAAATAAATATGTACATCATCATATTATGTCACTTGTCCCATTTGAACTTTCAACCACACATTAAAATGAAAGCCATAAAATAAATTTATCAGGTTACTATATCTCCTCTTCCCTTAAAAGGGAACACCGTCATCGATGTTTTTAGGCTTCCATTTTCCTTGGAACAACATAGGAAAAGTTTCCTTCATCTTTCCTTGCATCTATCAGGTGGCCTTCTTAGGCCCAAAGTGCTTCCATTGTGATTTAACCTAGGTGATGGCTCAGTTCCAGAGTGTAATCTCTCTCTAGTAAAAAATTTGTAGAAGCTTGACCTAGAACTCTCCTTCTGTTTCAACTTGTACAACCTTGCAATTAATTATACGAGCAAGATTATGTATGTATTTCTTTAAAAGAGACATGTGAAATACATTATGAACTCTAATATGGGCCGGTAGTGTTGGCTGGTAGGCCACTAGACCTATCCTAGTTAGAATATTAAATGGACCAAAAAACCCAAGTGTATCTAGTAATAATGTAAACTTTGAAACAAGAACGATGTCGATTACTCGGTTTTTAGAGGTAGCAAAAAAATCAACCGATTTTGAAAAGTGTTAATTCAGAATACACCTTTTTTTAGCATAATTTTGACACTTTAAATTTTCTTATGTATCAAGTATTAACATTTTTTTTAAATGTTAATGATTTTCATGCCGATTTTGAAAAACATTGATGAGGCGTCAACTCTTTTGTTTAGAGGGCTTATATTTTGCACTTAATTTTCTAAGGTATTAAGTGTGGATAATTTTTTTAAAATTTTGATAATTTTCATGCCGATTTTGAAAAGCAGTCAACATTTTTGTTAAAGCATATTTTTGACACTTTAAATGTTTCTTAGTGGTCCGTAGAGTATGCACAAAGTTTTTTTTTAAAATGTTGATTAGGTTTAAGCTGGTAAACCACTTTTCAAGTTGTCCTAAATTCCTAGAGAAAAAATAAAAAGTATTAAAAAATGTGAGGAAAACCAAGAAAACAACCAACAAAACCGAAAAAAAAAAGAAATTAATATAGTAAATAAAAATATATATGGGTCCGGGGTTGCGGGGTGTGCTCCCCGCGGTTTCGTTGGCGGAAAGACATAGACAAAATTAAAAAAGCATTGGAAAATACAAATAATATAAGTATAAAAAAAATACCCAAAAAAAATGTTAAACATTAAAATGGTTGAAAAAAAACAAATTTTATTTATAAATGAGTACAAATTAAATAATATATTAAAAAAGATAGCAAAAAATTTAAAAATAAATATATAATTAAAAAGAAAAATAACAAAAAACAAATGGTTAAACAGAGAATTGGGTAATTTAAATGAAAAATAAAAACAAGTTAAAAAATAATAAAAACATTTAAAAAATAATTAAAAACATAAAAATTTGAAGATATAAAAACATTCAACATTTAAGATTAATAAAATACATTCGAAAAATAAAAATTAAAAATTAAAATTAAAATAAAATTAGAAATTAAACCATTTAAAAGTCTACATTTAAAGTTAAAAATTAAAATAAAATTAAATAATAATTAAATCTTGCTCTCTCTTTCCTTGTTCTCGCTGCCCAGCGGGCCAAGGCGGTGAGGGTTGATTCTCGGAATCGGCCTTCACTCCCCACCCCCACAACCCAACGTGCCCAAGGGATGAGGGCTGATTCCCAGAATCAGCCCTCACCCCCTCGGTTGGCTGGGCCACAAGGGTGGGGGGTGGAAGAGCCTGCATGAATCAACCCTCAACCCTTGGTCTGACTGGGCCATCGGTGTGAGAGACTGCATGAATCAACCCTCAACCCTTGGTCTCACTGAGCCATCGGTGTGAATCGACCATCAACCCCTAGGCACATTGAGCTGCGGGGTTGAGGCAAGAATTTAAGTTATATATTAATTTTTAATTTATATTTTTAAACGTTTATATTTTATATCTTTTAAAATGTATTTATTTTTTTTTCTCATCTATTTTAATTTTTTTATTATTATTTTTTTATAAATTTAAATCTATTTATAATTTATTTTTTTGGTATTTTTTTTAAAAGAGCTTCCACCGTAAATCACATGAAAAAGACTTTTCACACGTTCTCGAATCCAAACCAGTGAATTTTTTAAATTGTTAAAAAATATGTTTTTTTTTGTTATTTTTTTTTCCCCGTCGATTAATTGCATTCCTTAATAACTTTCTTTGGAAAAGATTTTCATTTTTAATTTATTCTTACATTTTTTGATATTATATATATATAATATATATATATTATATATATAATATATATATATATTAATACTATATATTTCTTTTAATTTTTTTTTTTTTGTTTGTTTTTTTTTTTTTTTTTTACTAATTTGGTTTGATATTTTTTTTTGTTTTTTTAATGTAGTTGCTATATATTTGAATTTTTTTTTTTTTGTCAATATTTTTTTAATTTATATATGTATTAGTATTGATATTATATATATTATAATATCTATTATATATATATATATATATATAATATATATATTACTGTTTATTAATTTTTATTTTTTATTTTTTTTCATTATTTTATTTTTCTCTCTTTCCAAATTTAAGGTTTTTTCAGAGTCATGATAAAATTTTTTACACCATTATTTCTAAATGTTCAAAATTTATCCATAAAAAAAAAGATGTTATTTCAATATCAACATTTTTCTCAATTTCACGACGTTTTTGCACCAAAAAAATTAGTTTTCACTATCATTTTTAAAACATCTTGAAAAAAAAAAAACAAACAAACAAGCAAACAAATAAACAAACTATATTTTAGCATCAATGCTTTTAGTTTCCGCACTATTTTTTCATGTTTTATGGGGTTTTTTTGCTAGAGTTCTCGTTTTGAGTTTACAATTATTGTTTCAAAGTTTAAATTGTTTAGTGCTATCATCAATAAATATAAGTAATATGCTCCACCAAGTGACCTAGTTTGCATTGGACCACATACATCAGTATGCACTAGTTCAAGTATTTTGTGTTTTCTTCTATCTTCATGCACAAGAAATTATTCCCTATGTCGTTTTCCTAGTGCACAACCTTCACATTTAAAATGTTCACCCTTAATATTTGGAAGGCCTTCTACCATCAATTTCTTTTGTAGTAACATTAGATCATTATGATTTAAGTGTCCATACCTTTGATGCCAAAGCTCTATATTTGACATGTTTGTTGATGCCAAAGCTTGATGCCCATCCTTCGTTACCTCCAACTCTCATTCCTTTTGTAACAAACTAGTAGTTGTCTTGCATACCCTTTGCCAAACAAAGTGAATTCACAAATTCAACATTTAAATATTGATCTATAACAATGTAGATAGAAATTAAGTTATTTTTAATCCTAGAACATACGCCACATTTTAAATTTGTTTTTCTTGTCCATTAGGCCTAGTAACACTTATATCACCATATATTTTAATTTCATGTGATCTGTTATCTCCTAAATAGATGTGTGCACCATTATTAACTTCATGATATGTACCAAACCAATCTCTTTTGTATGACAAGTGGATTGATGCACCAAAATCTATAAACCAAGCATTATCATCATTAGTTTTTGTTGATAAAGAAGCATTGGACACAAATAATTTAAGATTGCTAAAATCATGACTGATTGCCTCATCTCTATCAACATAATTTCATGTATGCCTTTTGTTTAAATTGATTAGACCTTCTTGTCATGCAATTCTTAGCAAAATGACCAGGTTTTCCACAGTAATAACATACATCATCTTTACTTGATTTGGCATTTGACCTTGGTGCAAGTGTACCTTGAAATGATTTTACCTGCGGCGTTTTGCCTTTGTTTTTCTCCCATTGTTTTCCTTTGAAGAATTGCTTCCTTTTAGCCATCAATGTTAAATCTGAATTGGGAGATTTCTGATTAAGGTTAATTCTGTGCTCTTCTTCCTGCATAAGTCAACTCATCAAATGTAGGAGCCTTCTCTCTAGCTACAAGACCAGTGATAAACATATGATATTCATCAAGCATTCCATTTAATGCCACAATAACCAAATCTGTACTAAATATTGTTTCACCAATGTCACCCAACTTGTCTTTTAGATCTTTAATTCTGGAAATAAAATTACTAATAGATTCATTTTCTTCAATTTTGATCAAAAGAAGCTTACTCTTTAAATACAATATTTATTTTGTAGTCTTTGTTTCATACAAAACTTTGAGAGTGTCACATGTCTCCTTGGATGTTTTGCACTCTCTAATGTGTGGAATAATATTGTCCTTAACAAACATCTGCAAAAGCATCTTCACTTTGTTTTTCGGTCACTCCCAATCTTAAATGGCAACAATTGTGGCCTTAGGGGGTTTTGTCTTGTCTTCTTCTCCAAACACAATCGTCCATATATTGTAATCTTCCATCAAAATCTGCAGCGTAAACTTCCAATTTGCATAATTTTCACAGTCTAACGTATTAAAGTCAGATAAATAAGATTCGGCCAATATATTAACCATGGTACTAAATTTATAAATCCTTAAATACCAACCCCAATAAATTTAATGGCTAAATAATAACACCTTCTTTACTGATAACTTTTAATGGCTCCTTAATCACAAATATAAACCCAGCCATAAAATTATATCATACCAAAAAAACCAAAAACATTATACCATATGGCTTCCTCCTCTCCTTTCATAATTTAATTTGCATATAAAAAAACTTTAATTTCACCACTACACGGCTTCATTAATTTAAAAAACTTCCCAAAAAAATAAATTACCCGACAAACAATGTCTGCAACTACAAATTTCAAAATTGACCACAATTATTCTTCAATCTTCTAACTTAATCAGCCACATGAGAATTAGCTCGAACTCATCACAACCAATAATAATACTGAGCGACCAACTCACTGATTCCATGCAAGAAAAGAAAAAAGCCAACGCAGTTTGCAGATTTTCTCTATAAAAAATTTAGTTTGCACCATATTCATTACATATAAGTGCTCGCAAATATTTAGACGCCATAGTCCACACTTTACTCTTTAGCTTCGTCGCCTGACTCTTCAGGCCCCATGTCTTAAGCTCCAGCTCGTGCACTGATCCTCCTCCTTAGCTTCCTTGGTCGGCATCTTGACCTGCTCTTACACAGGCTTTCACGTGAATTTTCAGCAACACAACCTCTCTGCAACACAGTTATTTATCAAACTCACAAACTACAAGCTCTCACAATCGCTGCACTTAGAAAGAACTCACACGCTCAAGCTTTGGCTAATACACCCTTCACCAGAAACTTAATGTGCTGCACACAGACTCTCTGCAACACAGATTCACCCTCTCGAAGCTTAACCTCACTCTGATATCAAATTAGAGTAACACAAACTGAACAACGACTTGAACTTTCCATTGCCAAAAAAGAATTTTTGTACATGATGGGAAAGCTTCTAGACTCTGCACATTGTCGGTGGTGATAGATACTTTAAGAAGCGGGAGGAAATATCCAGAAATGTGGGACCCGCATTTAATGCAGTTCGTGAAAGGTCGTCGGAATTATTACAATGTTCCAACAACAATGTTGAGTACGTCGTTGAAAATTGAATGTCGAATAGTCCATTATGGAAATGCATCTTTGTAATAGTTGGTAGGGTTGAAATTTGAAGGTAAAAGGAGAGATATTTTGATAATTGAAGCTTTTAATAATCATATACAAATGTGAAATGTTCAGTACATAGTTGAAATTTGATTGTGAAATAGAGGCAATTCGATCATTGAAGCTTTTAATAATCGTCCACGCATAGGAAATCTGACTGTCAAATGGGGCCATTTTGATCATTGAATTTTTAATAGTCGTCTACACATACGAAATTAACTAAACAGAGTAAGGCAAAATGTGGAACGAAATGCCAGCGTATGTATGAATATACGACTGTCATGGAGCAAAGCAATTTTAGAATAATTGTTGACTTCTGCATGAGTATTTACACCAAGGCAAAGTAGGGAAATGAAATGATGGCTTCCACGTCAACATTTTCACTGCAATAAACAATCATATTTGGTGTAAGCATCAAATGGCTCGCACCTCAGTTGAAACTGCATAACTTTTGTCACTTGTTATGAAAACCACCAATTAACCCATTATCATGTTTTTTTTCACCTTTTCTAAGCCATTTGGGAGAGTAGCACAAAAACACATGTTCCATTATGGCTTCATCCTTTCCATGTGAAGTTTATTTGTTATTTACCTAGCCAATTAATTAAGTTAAAAGTTTTTTATTTAATAATAATAATAATAAATATAGCAGTTAATAATAATAAATGGATGGTAAGAATTTAATCTTTATAATATATTTATGTAATATTTTTGGTAATTTTAAGATAGTTATTTTATTTCATTTATTTTCAATTTCATAAAAAATATCTTTATAAAATTAAATTAAAATAAAATATATAAAAATATCTAGAAATCACTAATAATTTTTTTGGGCATGTGGTATTCATTTATCATGATATTGTAACAAAACATATTTATGGGCTAAAAATCTCCAAGATAAAATGCAAGTAAATCTTCCCAGGGGCAACTCAATTGGTAATTGTTGTGTTATGAGGTATTGTATAAAAATTGAGATTCATGTTCAAAACCCTTATAAGTCAACCCCCCAACCTCACAAAAAGAAAAGAAGAACTTTTAACATGTTTTCCCAAAAATATATGAGTTAATCTCATGTGTGTGTATTCCCAAGCACTTAGGCCACTAACTTGGGACATTAATAATAATAATAATAATTTAAAATAAGTTGTCATTCCCAAGAACATGCAAACATTCTTGAGCATTTAGGTTGGATAAGGCCTAATTTGCTAGCCATGTCACTAACTTGTCATGGCTAAAGAAAATAGATGCATTGGTAGTGTGATCTCATTTTTTACTATTTTGGCACTGCACAACCCATACCTAGCAAAAATGTTGATTATGAGTCAATGTCTAGCAGTAAGTCAATATCATACATAAGTCAAACCTAAGTCAATATCATACCTAGTCTTGGGTTCTGAGTAAGCATTCTAATGGATTTATTTTCTTTTCTTTTTCTAAATTTTGGTTTAAAATTGAAAAAATACCCTAAACACAATCACCATATTGAATTGTAGGGAGATTGTTTAATATGAAACCTAGTCATAACCCAAACCCACCATCACCAAACCAAAATTTAGAATAACCAAACCCCAACCAAAAACAAAGAAATCCAAATCGTGAAAATGATGTGCGTTTCACAACTTTGAGGTTATTGCTAATAGATCTCCAAAACACAAGAGGTGTCATGATTGTCTCTTGAAAGATCATTAAATTCAATTATATCATCCATCTCCAATGGCCAAATCTAATTAACCAATTTTCATATTTTGGGGCTAGAATGTATGAAACTATAAAACAAGTCTAAATAAATATCAAACCAAAGACCTTAACATTACTAACAATATTTGTTGTCTTTTTCGTTGACCCAAGAAACAACCAACCTTTAACACTCAACAAAAAATACATTTGTATGGACAAGTGCATCTACTAAACATTTCAAGATCATTGGATGGATATGTAGTTCATGGTATTTGATTAGCCTCCTTGTAATAATAGGGGAGTACCTCTATATTTCTTGAGGAAGTTATGGGCCTAATTTAGGCTACGACTCCATGTCAACTACTTTGACATGGGAGAAATTAAGGGGAAGGGTCATGGGTGTGGACAAGATAGACAAAATTCTAGGCGCAACCCAGCACTATGTCCTCGTCCACTTAAACAAAAGCCTAATCCCCCTACTCAACATCTTGTATTAATGGATAACTTTATTGAAACTCAAATGAAAATAACAACATTAACTTGCACCTTAGTGTAGAATCACATCTTTGTAGCATCATTGCACCAAGATCCACTAATAGTTGATGTTACTAGAGGGATTGGACAATCCAACTTTGTAGCATAATTTGATTAGTAGGTGGTAGATGGAGGCTCTCATGAGCCTCATGGGGATAGACTTGTTATGGAGAGATAGAGGGCAACATGCAATAGAGTTTTGTGAAAGAGGTTATTATCTTGAATATATAATATATTATTATATATATATATAATAATATAATATATTATATTATTTGTTATAAATTATCTATATATATAATATATACACGTGTTATAGTTGATGTTACCTAGTAGCACTCCCCCTACCCCTATAGAAGCATCAATGCTAGTTTCAACTACTAATGTTGTAGTGGATACTACTTTCTCATTTGATGTACTACATACTTAGGTATGGTTAGCTAAAACTATTATTCCTTGCAAAAAAATTTCATATGTTTTTACAAATTATAGATTCTTTTAGTTTGGATATAATTGTAAAGTTTTTTTAATGATTTTGCAAATTGTGATGACACCAAGAAACGAGCTAGGCCCACCTGACACAAACATATCATCCACTTTCAAATATGATGTGTCAACTTAAATTTTGTTTAATATGTATTTTATTATATTATTTTAGTTAAATCATTAAAATATTACAAATATGTATGCAAGTTCATTTTATTATTTTTTCACTCTGTCCTCTACATATCATTCATCACCATCCACTATTCTCCATCATTTGTCCATTAAATTATCACATTTCCCTAATTTTTGGTATTCAACTTACCTCCACTAGGGAACTTCTATCACTACTACAACTCATAGTTGTTGATTGCCACTCACCACCACCTTTTCCATCTCTTCCACCCACAAAGGTTGCATCCATAGGTCATTCATAATCAAACCTCCCCCCGCCCCCGCAAAATTTTTCACTACCACTATTCCATCCCTTGTGATTTCTCTAGATAGCCCCCATCCAATCCCTCGACCATCAACCAATGTGATACTAGGCAATTTTTTTTATTCTATGCTCTAACTCTTGTAACTATTGTAGGGTAGTATAACAGAGAGGTTGGGGGCATGTAGGAGGATGCCACCCTCGTGAATGATTATATCATATTTGGTGAGTTTTTTGGGTCTGAATTATAAAGTATTAGTTTGTAAATGTGATGATTTATTGTTGAAAAAAAATATAATAAGTCAAGCTTCTTATTTTAGTAAGAGGAGAAAGATCATTTTTTGGGATGCAAATGATGGTGGTGAGGGTGGAAGTGGTCAATGAGTGACCAGTGAGACCCCTTTTGTATATACTACATTATATCATACTTTCATGTTTGGGCATGAGATGCCATGTGTATATTAGAGTCATTTTCTATATAAACAATCGTATTCCATACTTACATGCTTATTCATGAGGTGTTGTTTTGTATATTGAGCATGTTGTGTCATTTTGTCAAAAACGTAGATTTGAGAAATTTGAGTGTGTGTCTGTATTTCATGGCAGGTGTTATTTAATTTGATGTTGAAGCATTAGATTTACAGGTTGAATTTGCATTTATATTGTGATGATGCAATATCATCTATGGTGAAGTGAGTACTCTGATGTGTTGTATTGTTGAAGGTGTTTGGATTGGATTTTTAAAGAAATGTCAATTAGTCATATTCTTAGTGATACAAGGGCACATATTTTATTATTTATTTTATCCTTTGAACCACATGCAACTGAGTTAAATAGTTAATTTATGGACAATTTGTAAATCAACAAATAATTTCATGAGATGACTAAAGTTTGGAAATCAGTTATTATATTACATTAATTTTTTTTGTGTTCAATTGCAAACTATATTCGTCTCCTGATCATTCCATAGTAGATGCTTTTAGCTAGGTCTACTTTCCACTTGAATTTGGTTCTTTAGCTTAGATCCTTCCAAAAACTCAATAGAATTATGTTTATTGGATGCCACTCTCCCACCCAACACATCAAATAATGTATATTTGGTGCTATTCAAGTACACCTCCCATCCAAAACTTTATTAATGTGAAACCCAGAAAAATATCCAACTAGCTCTTATTCTATTCAATTTTGGTTCTATTGGTTCAACGCCCACCAAGTGTACCATATTTTAGTAATGTTCTAGGGTTTTTTTGTGGTTTCCCTCCCACCACATTTGCCCTTCATTATAGATCCAGTTATACATCTCCATCAACTACATTCTAACAAAACTATTATGCTTCCTTGATACTACCCTCTCACTTGAACACTTATCAACTTAGATCTATGTCTTCGGCTCCTACCGCCACCAACACTTTAGCCTAGTGATTTTTTAGTTCAGTATTTAAATATATTGAGTAGCATATCCCTATACTTGGAAACATATGTCTAAGCATGCTACACATGGTCATAAATCAAGAAATAACCCTCATTTTATCCTAAACAAATTATAACAAGTTTTATACCTTATAGCACGCTTCTCCAGGCATATACCAAATCTAAAAATCACTTTATAACAATAATTTGTATAATAAAAATATGCTTCTTTTTTTAGCTTCAATTTCTATATTAAATCACTTAATATTTTCAAGCCTATGTTAAATCAAATCAACTTAAATGATAAATCTTAGAAATTACTTAATCATAAAGATAATACAAAAAGAAAAATCAAAATTACAATCACCGAATTTTGGATAAAAATATACTTTATAAATATACAATAAGAAATGAAATACATACGAACATATTTATCACAATATTGGTACAATATCTAACTCTCCAAACTTTAACCAGATAAAATCATAAAAACCTTAGTGTACATCAAAAATCCACAACAAACTAACATCAACACTAACAATTCCTCTAGTGACTAATAACACATATTAACATTTTTTTCTTCCTTAATATTTATAAACCCTAGCCCAATTCCATCACAAAGTGCATGGTAGAACACCGAATCTTGGATAACAATATACTTTATACATATACTCTGTGAACGAACTGTGATTTGATTAAAATTTATTTAAAAAATAATTTTAATTAACTTTATGCCAAACGGTAACAAAAGGGAAAGAAAGGAGAAAATCCAATTTCTGAATACAATAATAACATCACTCATGGGATTACCGAATTCCTTTCTGCATTGAAATCAATTAAAAGAATATGGATTGCCACTCGAGATGAAAACTGACCTAAATTGTTTTGTCTAAATATTTTATTGGCACCTCAAATATTATTTGTCAACATGTATAGCCAAAAGATACACATGGGTAAATATTATTTGGAACAGAAAAAACTGACCTAAATTGTTTTGTCTAAATATTTTATTGGCACCTCAAATACTATTTGTCAACCTGTATAGCCAAAAGATACACATGGGTAAATATT
This sequence comes from Pinus taeda, assembly GCA_000404065.3. Classification (NCBI taxonomy): domain Eukaryota; kingdom Viridiplantae; phylum Streptophyta; class Pinopsida; order Pinales; family Pinaceae; genus Pinus; species Pinus taeda. Next base: position 255,335 of record APFE030300415.1, on the reverse strand, counting down.
ATTTGGAACAGAAAATCTTTAATTTGGGAACAACAAAATCAGGTTTATAGGTTGTGAACAGATAGTCTCCATTTTGCCTTTCAGGGGCTGTTCATGTCGTTAATTTTCATCCATTTCTCTTTTTTGTTTCCTTTGATGGTCTGTAGCGCAACGTATATTTTTTTGTTATCGACACGTTGGAAATCTCTTTTAATCCGTCTTGTCGATCGTGTATCAGAGAGGCATTCCTTGGTCTGTGATTGATTAATGGTTGTATCATTGCATACCATACAAAGCGTTCAGGATGCATGTATATATAAAATATTTCATTTTTATTTAATTAACATAGATCTATTTTAAACACAGATCTAATATGAACCGAAAGGGGTCTAATTTTTGTTAAGTTCTCTTTACGGCTTCCAACGACCCCCGATAATTTGGAAACAACTGCAGTTATTTTCTTCAATTATGGAAACCAACTGCAGTTAATTAATTTTCTTGTTAGGAGCTTCTGGAGTGGTCTATTACTCCTTCTGTAGTTCTCTACCATGTTCTGTGGAACACTTGACACATAGCCAATAGAAGCTTGATGGAAGCTTGGCTATAAATACTTCTGTTTGGTCCCCAAACTTACTAATTCAATCCCCTTCAGCGTTACACCATCAAGTTAGAGTGAGCAGAGCTTGGAAGTGCCACACGGATGAGAGATTTTGGGTGAATTTCTATCTATGCTTCCGCTGCTCCTCATTGTTCGATTCTTGTTGCATCCTGCTTGGCATATTTTTCTTAGGCGTGATCCTTGATGCTGTTCATTTTGCAGGCAGCTTGCTTGCAATTTGTTTTCAGTCACCGCCTTCGCTGATGTTCATTTTTTATGCACCACCTTTGCGGGTGTTGCCTTTTCGAGCAATCCCTTTGTTATTCTATTTTCAATAACCTCGTTTGGTTTTCTATTTCCACTGTCATGCACATGCTTTGGCTTTGGCGTTTGAGTCTTTACCAAACTACTAGGTCTTGATTTTCCATATTTGAGCAGTAGAAGGGATTTATTTTTAAGCAGACAAGGATTTTGCATCGGAGGAGTTTGTGCAGATTGTAGGCAGTTGTGTACGAAATACATCGGAGTGTGAATAGCATCAATGGTCGGAGGTATGATTTATTGGGCATTAAAGTTTTCGATTTTTTTTAGTGTTTATTCCGCATTATAAAATCGTTATTATGCTTCCATTTTGTTTACATTTGGTATCAGAGCATTTTTTTATCTCTGCCTTGGTGTTTATAAACATGCTCTGTTCGGCTAAATGCCATATTTTGAAAATTTTCTGAATTAAGACATTTTTTTGGAAATATGTCTAATTTTTGCTCAATTTTTATGCTTATAATATTTATTTGATTTAATTATATGCAATTTGGATAATTGTTGTGCAAAATTTATCAACTATGCTCTTATTTGATTTGCATGAATTGATTATTTCTGTTCTAAATTAAAACATGTTATTTTGGATGAGTATACGAGACTCATCGTTGAATGTTATGCATGAATATTATAGTTTATTTCAAGCTAATTTTTATGCATAAAAGAAATAATGTCTAGTGATCCATATAATTTTTAATTGATTAGATAATAGCCACAACATCTCTAATTAAATAATATTATATATTATGATTG
>APFE030300415.1:135893-235694 GCA_000404065.3 Pinus taeda | reverse complement strand
ATGGTCATCATGACTATCGTTAGAAATACTATCAAACTGAATGTGCTGAAAGTCAGATACATCATCCTGTTTCAATCTACTATCTACATCTAATTGTACAAGAGAGGATTCATTAACTTTACATCTCTGTTGATGATGATTTTGCGGGTAGTAGGATCCCACAATCTATATCCCTTTGTTCCAACACCATACCCAACAAAGATATACCTCTTAGACTTTGGATCTAACTTAGTTCGCTGATGTTTAGGCACTAGAGCATATGCATCACAACCAAACACTCTGAGTTTAGAGTAGTCACAAGGGTGTCCTTTCCATACCTCTTGCGGAATCTTGCAATCTATCGCCGTCGATGGAGATCGGTTTACCACATAACAAGCTGTTGCCACCGCTTCCGTCCACAACTTCTTTTGCAACCCGACATTACTTAGCATACTCCTTGCTCTCTCGAGAAGAGTCCTGTTCATGCGTTCCGCAACTCCATTTTGCTGAGGAGTATAAACCGTGGTCTTATGCCTCTCGATCCCTGCATCCTTGCAATAGCTGTCAAACTCCTTGGAAGTAAATTCACCACCATTATCAGTTCTTAAACACTTTATTTTTCTACCAGTGTTGTTTTCTACCAATGCTCTAAACTGCTTGAAAACTAAAAAAACATCAGACTTTCTTTTCAACATGTAGACCCAAACCTTCCTAGAAAAATCATCAATGAATGATACAAAATAAGACGAACCACCATATGAAGTTGTAGGGGCTGGTCCCCAAACATCTGAATGGATATAATCAAGTATGCCTTTACTAGTATGTTTGCCTGTTTTAAACTTTTGTTTACTTTGTTTACCAAACAGACAATGCTTACAGAAATCTAACTTTCCTGACTTTAGATTTGGAAGTAACTTTCGATCAGTCAAAATTTTCAACCCTCTCTCACTCATATGCCCCAATCTTTGATGCCATAAGTGAATGGAGTTACTGTCATGTTCAGACACAATAGACACAAAATCTGACCCTGTACCTCCATCTAACTGAAATAGATTTCCTACTTTATTAGCTTTCATAACTAGTAAGATGCCTTTGTAAATTTTCATTACTCCACCTTGAATTACAGTTTTATACCCATTTGAATCAAGTGCTCCTAATGAAATCAAGTTTTTCCTTAATCTGGTGCATGCCTTACATCAGTTAATATTCTTGTTGTCCCATCAAACATTTGTAGTTGTATGCTCCCAATCCCAACAATATTACATGTTACATCATTACCCATGTACACAACACCATCATTAATTGATTTATAATCCTTAAACCATTCTTTATGGATACACGTGGTTTGATGCCCCAGAATCTAAAAACCAATGTTGACCATGATTTGACACATTAACTGATAATACTTCATCACTCATACCTGAACCAGATGTCGAACCTGTATCTGTCGTATTCGCCTCCTTCTTCTCTATCGAAGACTCTGCTTTTGAAGTTTGCTGCTGTCGCTTCCAGCAGTCCTTCTTTAAATGCCCTAATTTTCCACAAAACCAGCACTTTAGCTTACTCTTCATCCCTTTTGACTTTGAACGTGAGTCGCTCGGCTTCCTGGGGCGTCTTTCTTTCGAACGACCTCTAACCATCATAGCTTCTGATGTAGAGGTTTCAGAATGCGACTTCGTCCTTGTTTCTTCCGATAATAACGATACAACTACATCATCAAACTCAATAGTTTCTGATGAACTAAGACTTATAGAAGTAACAAAATGATCCCATGATTCGGGTTACGAGCACAATAAAGTAATAGCTTTATCCTCGTATGGAATTTTTACTTCTATACCTTTTAATTGCACAAGAAGAGTATTAAAAGCATTTAAATGATCAGCAATCGATGTACCTTCCTTTATCGCAAACCGTACAACCGTCACTTCAGGAGAATCCTATTGGTTAAGGATTTGGTCATGTACAGTTTCTCCAGTTTCATCCACAAACCAGTAGCTGTTGTCTCCGACACAATATTAAACAGGACATCATCCGCCAGGCATAATCGAATGGCACTTATAGCTCTTTCATCCATTTCATCCCACTCATCGTCTGTGATGTTGTAAGGTTGTTTGGATTTACCCATCAATGCCTTTACCACGCCTTGTTGGACAAGCAAGTCATGCATTTTCACCTTCTAGATCTCAAAATTATTCTTACCATTAAATTTCTCAATTTCAAACCGGGCACTCTGAGTTTTCGCCATTTGTATCAACAAAAAACACAATAATCTCCAATATCCAACCAGCAAAAAAATTTCCTATGCCTTTGATTTTACACAAACAATTTGCCTATGCCTTTGATTTGACACAAAAAAATCTGCCTATGCCTTTGATTTTACACAAAAAATCTTCCTGTGCCTTTGTACTTATGCCATAAAAAAAAAACTGCCCTTTTTTCTTTTACACAACAAAAAAATATTTTGCTGTGAATTACAATACAAAAGACCACCGCCAAAAATAAAAAAAACATTCCCTGCTTGTGGCTCAAAAACTCTGCAATATGCATGCGCACTTAGATGCCCTTTTTAAACAAAAAAAAATCTCAACAGATTATTCTTGATCTTTGTTGGCATCCAGTAGTATTGTGCAACGAATATGACCATCGTGGAATTCACATATGGTCTTGTGGTGTATACACAATAAAATGTGCGGGTTAATTCCTTGTGGTGTATACACAATAAAATGTGAATTCCTGTTTAAATGCTTGAGAAAATGCAAGGGTTTAAACACCGGCATCCGTTTTAATCCATGCACATTCCATGCACATTTGTTATTGAATTTATATAAAACATTCGTCTTTGCCCCAATAATGCATGTCGATCAACGAAATGTGTAAATTTCGATTGTACTCGTCCATTCATTTCAAGTCAACGAGACATTTAAATTTGGTTCTCCCCATACGAGACAATGAGATCAAGTTGTCTTTTATGAGCTAATGATATCCAACTCACCAATCTGCACTCTTGAACAGGTTTCGGTCAATTATCAACGCGCAGGGGCAATTTAAAAACACGCAGAGGTAATATGACACCAGCAATGTAAACAACCGGCTCCACTCATTGCAGCAGAAATATGACACCAGCGATTTCACCAAAAAAACACGCACCGGCAATTTAAATATGCTCCAGCAATATTTAAAAAAAATAAAAATACGCCCCACTCACAGCGATTTAATATTACCTGCGAGTTACAGTGATTTAATACGCAAAGGTTTCCAGTGATTTAAACACATACCGTTCACGCTCCACACAGCAAAAGGCAGTGCGCACTCTATTGTATATCAACGGCTGCTCCTCACCACGCCAGGGCTGCCCAGCAAACGCACCAGCATTCAATTATGCGCCCAATTCCAGCACACAGGTCTGGTCTCTTCCGCGCAGCAGTGATATTCACCCTCCAGCATGCAATCTCAGCACCTCCAACATTGCTCTGATACCACTTGTTGGTTCAGGTGCATAGCAAATAAATTAAATAAACGCACAGCAATGTACAAGCACATAAACACAAGAATTAACGTGGTTCACCCAACCAATCTGGGCTACGTCCACCAAACATAGGCATCAAGGATATATTAATCAAATTGGAGATTACATCAAGAAATCCTCACACTCTCTTAGCAAATCATCCGAATGATTGCCTGTTATATAGCATAGAGAATCTAACAGCCTCATAACTCCCTCACATCAAATATAGGAGGCATTAACTCCCTCCCAACAACCTAGAGCTAATCTAGGAACTGAATCCCTATTGTTGTCATCTTTCAAAGATTTTTTCCTATTTGACTCAAACAGAAAATCTCAACAGATACAACTCCACAATCTCAAAGTTGGAATATTTTAAAGTTGGGGTGAAGAAGCTTGATTATGAATGTCTAGTAAGATAGATAAGATGGTTACAATGTCTCTGAAAAAAATCCTTTGTCCACATTGAAATGCCATATCATCAATATTTATCCTTGTTCTTAGCTAAAAGAAGAAAATCCTTTGTCCACCAATGAAATGCCATCTCATCAATAGTTATTCTTATTCTTAGCTAAAAATTAGGAATTGGTGAATCTGAATTGTGAAATTATGCCATTCACGTCTATGATTTTAACTGCTATCCTAATGTTTTAAGAATCCTGAGACTATGCCTACATACATCTATGGTTTATTGAAATGTAGATCACATAGATATATTTTATTGGTTTATGTTGTAGATCCATCTTAAACAACCACTCTAGATGCACTTTATAGATTGCAAGAAGTTAGACTTTCACTTCATTATGTTTGGTCAATATATTTTATTCTTCAAAATTTTCGGCATATTAATTCAGTGAGGCTACATTTGAACTATTATGTTAATATATCTTCAATTTCAAAAGCTTTTGAGGAGTGTACTGCCAAGGCAACACTAATTTATTCAAAGAGCAGAGCGATCATCATTAGTTCACTAAAATCAGAAATATGACGTGCTTGTTGATCATCTATCTTGAGTAGTCCCCTGGAAAATTTGGACAAATGATATGTATGAAAAATTTGTGAAGTACTTCGGCTTAATTGTCTTTTTTACTATATATCTGTTTTCTAGATAGCAATCTGTGTCTAGCAGTCAAGTGTGCGGATGTATAAAGTAGAAGCTTTCCAACCTTTTATACAGGACTCAGTTCTCCCTTTGAATTACAATTACAATTACAATTAATCAATGGCAGATCGATCAATCAGCAGTTCATTAAAATCGTACAAGTGTTTGGTCGCAGAAATCTAAAGATAGTTAGCAGATTTGGTTTCAAGATGATTCATTTGATATGCCGTGAAAACTCACAAGGTTTTTTCACCGTGTACTACTAATTCCTTTCATAATGGCGTCTTTGAATCAGCATTACATATACAGTACGCCCAAATGGAAACCAGAAACATTCAGATTTCACGGGTTTCTGGAGCAATGCATTACCCATCCAAAAATGAAAAATGAGCAGAAGAAAACAGTGTTTCTAAAGCATTTCCCTTCTCTGATGGGCTTCATCCAAAACGTTTCTTGTAACATAGCATAACAAATTCCTCTTCAAAGACTTGGTCTCCATGGTTGAAACAAAAATATAATCTCTACAAGAGCTCTAGTGTAACAGAAATTCATGTAAAGTTCCAAAGGAAATGTTTGAGTTACAGAAGACAACGCTATATATGATACGATCCATGCTTAGCTTCACCTCATCAAGTTCTTATTTTCCATTCTAGTGATTAAAAGAATTCGGCTAACTGAATGAAGCAGAGCATTGACTGACCTCAAAGCGGTGGTGGGGTGGTGTACTTCTCATTGTGATGGGAAAGAAAATTTTCCTTCTACTCATACTCCATATCATACATTGCACAATTGGTCTCAGGCACATACCCTGCTTCTTTCATTTGCTTCAATAAGCTCTCCAGTTTTGCATATATACTTACTGTTTGTGGGTGGGATCTATCTCGTACAGCAAAAGAATGAACTGTATTGCTAACTTCAATCCAGCTCAGTCCAGGTTCCTTTTTCACTCCCTCAATTTTCATCATATTCCTTATTCGTGTTGCATCATCCCACTTGCCAGCCAAGGAATAGATGTTTGAAAGCAATATATATGTTGAGGCATCATGTGGCTCCAACTCAAGAATATGTTCTGCAGCACGTTGACCTATATCCACATTGCCATGGATTTTGCAGGCACTGAGCAAAGCACGCCACAGAACAGCATCTGCTTTCAATTTCATTTTCTTGATGAAATTTTCTGCCTCATCAAGGAACCCAGCCCGGCCAAGAAGGTCAACAACACAGGCATAGTGATCCACTCTAGGTGCAATGCCATGATCCTTAGTCATGGAATTGAAGTAGTGCCAACCTTCATCCACTAGGCCTACATGGCTGCAAGCAGAGAGAACAGCAACAAAAGTGATATCATTTGGTTTATATCCTTTATGTTGCATTTGTTCAAAAACCTGGAGAGCTTCTTTCCCACGTCCATGCTGAGCATAGCCAGAAATTAGTGCCGTCCATGAGATCGTATCTCGTTCGGGCATTTCCTCAAAGACATTGCACGCCTCGTCAATGTTTCCACACTTGGCATACATGTCAACAAGAGCATTGCCAACAACCACCCATGACTCAAATCCAACTCTAATGGCGTAGGCATGGACCTGCTTCCCCTGGTCCAGAGCCGCTATGCTAGCAGATGCACTAAGAATGCTGGTGAATGTAGACTGATCTGGCTTTATGCCTGCCATTAACACTTGATGGAAAACTCTTGAGGCTTCCTCAGCCAGCCCATTCTGAGCATACCCTGCAACCATTGTATTCCATGAGACAATGTCACATTTTGGCATTTTCTCAAACCATTTGCTTGCATCATCTATAGCCCCGCATTTAGCATACATGTCAACAAGTGAACTTCCTACAAATTCATCTATGTCAGAGCTATTTTTGATAATATGAACATGGACTTGCCTGCCATAATCAAGGGAAACTATACTGGTACACGCTCTTAGAACGCTGGAGAGAGTGAAGTGATTTGGCTTCATGCCTGACTGTTGCATTTCACAAAAATAGTACAGCGCTTCCACAGCATCCACAGCTTGACAGGATCCAGCAATAATCGTATTCCATGTAACCACATTTCTCTCAGGCATTTTGTAAAACATTGTGCATGCATCATCTGCAAGCCCACATTTTGCATACATGTCCACAATAGCACTCCCCACCAAAATATCAGACTCAAAACCAGTCTTGACGATAAAGGAGTGGATCTGCTTACCATGTTCTGGGTTTGCTATACTGCTACATGCCTTGAGAACACTACCAAATGTGAAGTGATTTGCCTTGAGGCCTGCCCACTGCATTTGAAAAAAGTATTTCAAAGTCTCCTCACCATGGCCATTCTGTGCATATCCCGTAATCAAAGAATTCCACAGAACTTCCCCTTGTTGAGGGACTTCATCGAACAACTGTTGAGAATAATCCATTCTCCCACACTTGGCATACATGTCAAGAATGGCACTAATCATGAACACATTTGATTCATGCCCAGATTTGATAATATAAGCATGTACCAGCTTGCCTTGTTCAGGCATTGGAACACTTCCACATACCTTAAGAACGCTACCGAGTGTGAAATGGCCTATCTTGAAACCCATCCTCTGCATCTGACAAAAGAGTTTCATGGCTTCATCCCCATTCCCAATCTGCGCATACCCTGCAATCAATGCATTCCATGAAACATCATCCTTCTCTTTGTTGTCATCAAACAAGCGGTGCGCAGCTTCAATTCTCCCGCATTTACCATACATGTCAACCAGCGCATTCCCGACAAAGATCTGAGACTCCCATCCACATTTGATGACACAGTTATGGACCTGTTGGCCCTTTTCGAGGTCTCCAATGTTGGCACATGTACTCAGAATGCTAGCAAAAGTAAACTGATCCGGCCTCATGTCATCAAACTGCATTTTGAAGAACTGTTCCAGGGCCTCCTCATAGAGCCCATGATGAGCATATCCTGAAATCAGAGCATTCCAGGATATCATATCATGTTCAGGCATTTTCTCAAACAGTTTCCGTGCATCCCTCAAACTGCAACATTTGGCGTACATGTTAAGGAGATTGTTATATACAATTATACTCCACTCAAATCCGGTTTGGATGATATGGGCATGGATTCTATTTCCCTGTGCAAGCACCCTCTTTGTAATGCACCCTTGCAACAGCCGAGAATATGTTCTACAGTCTGTTGAAATGCCTTGCCTATCCATAACAAACCACATGTCCAGGGCTTCCTGCCATTGCCCATCTTTACAAAGTAAACTGACATTTTCACTAATGCAAGAAGTGCCCTGGTGGGTTTCCTGTTCTTCAGGTATTGGGTTTTCATTGCTGCAACTATGGTATCCAGCAAACAAGTAGGTTTGTAAGTTGAAGTTCCATGGCCTGAAAATGTCTATGGTTTTGTGGCGTACAAGGGCTGTAGCGAAAGGCTTCAGAAGATTAAACGAAGTACAGTAATCATTTCTGAATCCTTTGGGAATCATGGCAGGAAATGACAGTATGAAAAACAATTTCGCTTGCTCGAAAATCGTATAAATCCATGATTTCTAAGATATCAATGTAAAGCACATTTGAGTTGCATTTTGCATGGAAAGGCACGTCCATACTTCATTAAACTCATTTGCATTGACAGATCCATAGCCCTTCCAAGAGTGCTTTGTACCTCAGAAAGAATTCCAGGTCTGAAAAGCCATAAAATAAAAATAGTTTATCAAAACAAGCATTAATCTGAAAATGATCAACATAGTTAACATCAACTGGTACGCTTTGGGTATCCATATACAAGTTGAAATTTCGTCGAGGATATATGGTGAGCTATAAATGTGGAAAACGTGATTCGATTTGCAGAGAAGGTATGAAAGGATGTGTTATGCGAGGATAAAAATAATTGGCTAAGAGTTGGTATTTAACTTAGTGCAGGCCTTCGCATTGGGATTGGCTCAGAGTGGGTTTTTTTCGTTTTTCTTCTATTTAAGTTGGTCTTTTTGGATTTTTTACATTAAAAAAACAGGTTGATTTTTCTACATTAAAAAACAGGTTGATTCCAAGGTCGGGGTGAAACTCTTATTTAAATAAACCACTAGCATTAGCAAGTAATTATATAGATATAATTTTCTTGAATAATAGTGATCAATCTGAGATTGTTTCACTGGAAATAACTAAATTGTCCAAATTGTCTGCTATTTTAATAGATATTTAAAATAATGGTGAAACAAATATTTATATATTTATTACATTAAAAAGATTATTATAATTTTTTTAATATTTTTCTCTTTTTTTAGGCGAGGTAATATATGATAAATATAATAATCTACGTCAATAGGCTCTTCTCAATATATACAATATAATAAAAAAAAATATGGAGAAAAACATGATAAAATAAAATAAGTATATTTGAAGTGAAAGTAATGGGAGATATTCACAATTATTTATATTGTTAAAGTTTTTGAGTTTATTATAGGTTTTTCTTCATGAAAACTTTAGCTATTTAAAGTGATTAATAAATTATTATGTTAGTAAAAGAATTTGTGAATAACACTATAGGTGTGTGGCATTTGATCTTTGAATGAGTGTATCATTTTTTCATAATAATAATAATAATCTAATTTGAACAACTCAATAACTAAACATCAAATTGGTATATGAAACCTCTCTTTACAAGATTTGAATATTAAAATTTCTGAAGGTGTACATACTTTATAGCTCTCTAGATTTAAACTTGTCACATTTTACATAACTTTCTTTACAAGATTTGAATATTAAAATTTCTAAAAATGTACATACTTTACACCCGAGTAGATTTAAAAATGTCACATTTTACATAACTTTAATTAAAAGCATTTACATTGTAAACTTGCATCTTTGATATCTCTATTTTCTCCTTTCTCCTATATAGGTTAATTCATTTCCTTTCGGTTTATTTGTTTACAATTATAGTTTTATATTGTCAAGTTTATTTGTTTACAATTATGGTTTTATATTTTCAAGTTTATTTGTTTACAATTATGGTTTTATATATTCATTTACAATTTTGGATGGCATAAGTCTTATGCTACTTAAATAATATAGTGGTATAATTATTGGACACTTATTCTAGTTTGTTAATTTGAGATCTATTGTATTTTTTTGTTAATAATGATTATTGGAATGAGCATTTTAATTTTTTGCATTTTTAGCATTAAATTCATTGGTTAATTTAATTGTGACTTTTAAGTTATGATAATTGTTTCTATTTTTATACATGTTGGAAATATAAAGAGGGGATGAACCAGTATTTCACTTGCAATTAGTTAATTATTAATTTGCAGAGCATTGACAGTAAATCAAAATAAGAATCATCAATACATCACAAGAGCATACACAAGAAATTCTTAGGTAGAAACTCTTTTAGGATAAAAATCACCGAACGCTTTTCTAATATAAGTTATGAGCGCAAAATTTCTCAACCCCAACTGAAGAGGAAACTCCAACTTCCTAGTACTCTTGAAAAACATTCAATTTATCAGGAAGCTCCAACTCTTGAAAGAATGTTCCAATACCTAGTTTACCAGCTCCAACTGAAAGGATGCTCCAATGCCCTGGTTTTATCAGCTTCAACTAAAAGGATACTTCAGCAACCTGCAAGCTCCAACTTGCCCTAACACTACCTTACCACCGTGAAGTAGTTTTAGGATCCAACCTGAAAGAGATTTAATATAGAGAAATAATTATGGGCTCCTGAATTAGGGACAATGACCCACTTACAAAAATATTCGATAGTCATTTTATTGTTGATGTTTGCTTCAGATATACAATGATGGGCCAAACTACCTCAATTGTCAAGCTATGAAACTACCCCTTTCAAATTGCCAACCCTCATAAACAAAGCAATTATAAGTCATGTTTCATACCTTAAGTAAACTTGCTGATGAAAGATGTGTCAAGTGTTGTTTCAGATTTCTGTTAGATGAGCTTATAAGAACTTCTTGTAACAAATTTAGATCATACTCTTGATCAACCCTTCATAACAAGTTAACCTAATCAAGTAACATTTTCATACCTGAAGTGTACCACAGACTGCCTGAAGTTTCATTTAAATATGTTGATGCAAAATGTGTCTCTGGTTTCTACCCTTTCAATTTGACAAGAGATCTTCCATTGCTCTTCTAACCAACTTTAGCACAACCTCCTTATTTGCTTCTGAGAACATTTTGGTAATTGCCTTCAAATAATTAACAAACCCCTTTGATGGCCCCCCAAGGCCTTTTCATATTCCTTTGGAAACCAAGACTTATGTTGTTTGAGACAGGTCGCAGAATGGTCTAAAAGTAGCCTTAATTCCACACGAATCAACTCAGACTTTAATGTCAATAATGCTTTTGCAATTCTCTCAAAAACCAGTACTACAAAACAGGTCCGCAACCTCTAAAACCATCCTCAATACTTGTAATAAGACATACTTGTTTTATAATTGCTTCCAACTAGCCACCTATCAACCTTTGATAATAAAAAAAATCTTCTTAGTAATGATTTGCCTCAATTTTTTTTAAGGGATGTCAAAATACTTTTTCTATGTGCTAAAACACTCTTGAATTTGTGCCTTAAAATGCCACGGATATACTTCAGGTTAAACGGAGATTTGGTATGAATATATCTTACCATAGATATAACTCAGCCACCTAAATACCACAAAAATATGTCTCTAACTTTCATCGAAGATGACCTCAGGAGATCCTCAGGTTAGGGATAAGAATGGTCCGCAGACAACCTTAGTAAAGCAACCAAAAACTATGAAATCAGCCACAAGTAAAGGTTGTAATAGGCCCGAGTAGGCCTCATAACTTCACTAGAGGAAATTCGAGAACGTACCATGAATTGCCTTAGAATCACTATAGGAAAAACTTGACTTTGTCATGAAAATATGCCTCAACTTACCAAGGATGTCTTTGTGATGAGTGTCGAACTAGGGCATAATATAGCCTCATATTAGCTCTCCAAATTTTTTTGTTCTAGGGCCAAGTGGGCCTCAAGAATATTATATATCTAAGCCCTTTTGCAATAAAACCTTAAATATGTTAGATGAGTGTGAACCATACCTCAAATTTGTGACATTTTCTTCTATTGAATTTGAAGAGTGAAAATTTTAGTTTCAAATCTTGCATCACATAGGCAGAAAAGTAGCCTCAGAAGGAGGTCAAAATATTCCCACAAAGAGCCTAAGAGAACATACACAGCTCTACTTCAAAAAGGGTCAAAAGGCCTCGGAATGTGCTCAATACCCCAGTGAAAACCATAACCAAAAGACATAAACATTAAGCCCAAAAAGCTTCTCCAAAACTTCGACCTTTTGCTTCAGATATGCTTGACTACTCAAGGCTACAAAGATATCTCAGATCTTATGCTTGAGATTTCATAGCCAATGGAGCGCAAACAAGCTTCCTTTTATGGAGGCATGGAGCCTTCTAGGAAAAGGGGCGACTTGATCAAAATGGAGGGATGCAAACCTTAAAAATTTAAGATTGAAATTCAAATTTTAATATTTTTGGAGCCAAAATAATTTTCGTTGGAGATTGAATTGAATTTCAAATATAGTTTGATATATTCTCCAAATTTGTTAGGATATTCCCCAACATAATTAAATTAATAATTTCATTGATATACCCATCACAATATGCACTTATCATCTTGTTTGGGGGACTTTGACCAATTTTTTGGGCACAAACTTTGATTAGACATATCTCTTCAACCATGAGGAACCATGAGGAGTTATTTGGTGTGCCACCTACTATTGGAATAGTCATGAGGAGGAACATCGAAAGAAGATGATCTTGAGCTCAAGAATTTTGATCTTCCTTGGCAGGTTTGTCATTGAAAGTAGGGTAGTTGTTGCTTGAATTGACATCAACAACCAAATTTCAACAATCTCTCTTTGTCATTGATGAAAACTCATGTACTCGCCCTGTGACTACTACTGCCCCTGACTCATTGCATCTGAGGTTCCTCTCTCCGTTTCTCTCCCCTTTGACATCAATGCTAAAGGGTGATTCCCCCTTAAAATATAACTGGTGGCCATTTTCGAGGTCTCCAATGTTGGCACATGTACTCAGAATGCTAGCAAAAGTAAACTGATCCGGCCTCATGTCATCAAACTGCATTTTGAAGAACTGTTCCAGGGCCTCCTCGTAGAGCCCATGATGAGCATACCCTGAAATCAGAGCATTCCATGATATCATATCATGTTCAGGCATTTTCTCAAACAGTTTCCGTGCATCCCTCAAACTGCCACGTTTGGCGTACATGTTAAGGAGATTGTTATATACAATTATACTCCACTCAAATCCGGTTTGGATGACATGGGCATGGATTCTATTTCCCTGTGCAAGTACCCTCTTTGTAATGCACCCTTGCAATAGCCGAGAATATGTTTTACAGTCTGTTGAAATGCCTTGCCTATACATAACAAACCACATGTCCAGGGCTTCCTGCCATTGCCCATCTTTACAAAGTAAACTGACATTTTCACTGATGCAAGAAGTGCCCTGGTGGGTTTCCTGTTCTTCAGGTTTTGGGTTTTCATTGCTGCAACTATGGTATCCAGCAAACAAGTAGGTTTGTAAGTTGAAGTTCCATGGCCTGAAAATGTCTATGGTTTTGTGGCGTACAAGGGCTGTAGCGAAAGGCTTCAGAAGATTAAACGAAGTACAGTAATCATTTCTGAATCCTTTGGGAATCATGGCAGGAAATGACAGTATAAAAAACAATTTCGCTTGCTCGAAAATCGTATAAATCCATGATTTCTAAGATATCAATGTAAAGCACATTTGAGTTGCATTTTGCATGGAAAGGCACGTCCATACATCATTAAACTCATTTGCATTGACAGATCAATAGCCCTTCCAAGAGGGATTTATACCTCAGAAAGAATTCCAGGTCTGAAAAACGATAAAATAAAAATGGTTTATCAAAACACGCGTTAATCTGAAAATGATCAACATAGTTAACATCAACGGGTACGCTTTGAAATTTCGTCGAGGACAAATGGTGAGCTATAAATGTGGAAAATGTGATTCGATCTGCAGAGAAGGTATACAAGGATGTGTTATGCGAGGATAAAAATAATTGGCTAAGAGTTGGTATTTAACTTATTGTAGGCATTCTGATTGGAGTTGGTATTTAATTTGTTGCAGGACTTTTGGTTGGGATTGGCTAAGAGTTTGGTCTTTTTCCATAAAAGTTGGCTTTTAATTTATGGTAAGGCTTTTTTGTATTTAACTTATTGTAGGTATCTTGATTGGAGTTGGTATTTAATTTATGGTAGGGTTTCTGATTGGGATTGGCTAAGAGTTTGGTCTTCTTCATTAAGAGTTGGTTTTTCTGGTTTTTTTAGATTGATTCTCAAGAACAAGAGGTATTTGATCAGAGTGAAACTCTTGTTTAAATAAACCATTAGCACTAGCAAGGTATTATAGAGACAATTTTTTTGAATAATAATGATCTCTCAACTTGAGATTGTTTCACTTGTTAACAACAATGAGTTATGATAAATTGTCCAAATTGTCCAAATTGTCTTGCTATTTAAATAAATATTTAAAATAATTGTCAAACAAATATTATATATTTATTAAAAAAAACAAAAAAATGATATATTGGGATATATTAGGTAGATTATTATAATTTCCTTAATATTTCCTCCTTCTAAGGTGGGTAATATGTGATAAATTATAATAATCTACTCAATAAAGCTTCTCCCCATATATATGATAATAAGGAAAACTATGGTGAAAAACATGATAAAATAAAATAAGTATATTTGAAGTGAAAGTAATTGGAGATATTCATAATTATTTATATTGTTAAAGTTTTTGAATTCATTATAGGTTTACTTTGGCTATTTAAAGTGATTAAAAAATTATTATGTTAGTAAAAGAATTTGTGAATAACATTATAGGTGTGTGGCATTTGATCTTTGAATGAGTGTATCACTTTTTCAACATAATAATAATAATCTAATTTGAAGAACTCAACATCTAAACATCAAATTGGTATATGAAACCTCTCTGAATATTAAAATTTTTGAAGTTGTACATACTTTACACCCCTCTAGATTTAAACATGTCACATTTTACATAACTTTCTTTACAAGATTTGAATATTAAAATTTTTGAAGGTGTACATACTTTACGTACATATTTTACACCCCTCTAGATTTAAACATGCCACATTTTACATAGCTTTAATTAAAAGCATTTACATTGTAAACTTGCATCTTTGATATCTCTATTTTCTCCTATACAAGTTTTATTCATTTCCTTTCCTTTTTAGAACAAATAACTTGTCTAAGTTTATTTGTTTACAATTATGGTTTTATATTGTCAAGTTTATTTGTTTACAATTATAGTTTTATATATTCATTTACATTTGGTTGCTCTTATCTGTATCACGTTTTTGGATGGCATAAGTCTTATGCTACTTAAATAATATTGTGATATAATTATTGGACACTTATTCTAGTGTCCAATAATGATTGTTTTTGTTAATAATGATTATTTTTGTTAATAATGATTATTAGAATGAACATTTTAATTTTTTGCATTTTTAGCATTAAATTCATTGGTTAATTTAATTGTGACTTTTAAGCTATGATAATTGTTTCTATTTTTATATATGTTGGAAATATAAAGAGGGGATGAATTAGTATTTCACTTGCAATTAGTTAATTATTAATTTTCAAAGTATTGATAGTAAATCAAAATAAGAATCATCAATACATCACAAGAGCATACACAAGAAATTTTTAGGTGGAAACTCTTTTGGGATAAAAATCACCAAACGCATTTCTAATATAAGTTATGAGCACAGAATTTCTCAACCCCAACTGAGGAGGAAACTCCAACTTCCTAATACTCTAGAAAAGCATTCAATTTATCATGAAGATCCAACTCCTGAAAGAATGCTCCAACACCTTAGTTTACCAGCTCCAACTGGAAGGATGCTCCAATGCCATGGTTTTATCAGCTTCAACTGAAAGGATACTTCAACGCCCTGCAAGATCCAACTTTCCCAAACACTACCTTACCACCGTGAAGTATTTTTAGGATCCAACTTGAAGGAGACTTCACTCTCTTTCCTTGAACCACCCAACCACCCTGAAAATATAAATATAGGGAAATAATTGTGGGCTCCTGAACTAGGGACAATGACCCACTTACAAAAATATTCAATAGTCGTTTTATTGTTGATGTTTGCTTTAGATATACAATGATGGGCCAAACTACCTCAATTGTCAAGCTACAAAACTACCCGTTTCAAATTGCCAACCCTCATAAACAAAGCAATTATAAGTCATGTTTCATACCTTAAGTAAACTTGCTGACGAAAGATGTGTCAAGTGTTGCTTCATATTTCTGTCAAATGAGCTTATAAGAACTTCTTGTAACAAATTTAAATCATACTTTTGATCAACCCTTCATAACAAGTTAACCTAATCAACTAACATTTTCATACCTGAAGTGTACCACAGACTGCCTGAAGTTTCATTTAAATATGTTGATGCAAAATGTGCCTCTAGTGTCTACCCTTTCAATTTGATAAGAGATCTTCCACTGCTACTCTAACCAACTTTAGCACAACCTCCTTATTTGCTTCTGAGAACATTTTGGTAATTGCCTTCAAATAATCAACAAACCGCTTTGATGGGCCCCCAAGGCCTTTTCATATGCTTTTGGAAACCAAGACTTATGTTGTTTGAGACAGGTAGTGGAATGGTCTAAAAGTAGCCTTAATTCCACATGAATCAACTCAGACTTTAATGTCAAATATTCTTTTGCAGTTCTCTAAAAAACCAGTACTACAAAATAGGTCTGCAAACCCTAAAACCATCCTCAATGCTTGTAAAGACATACTTGATTTATAATTGCTTCTAACTAGATTTTCCTCAATTTTGTTAAGGAAGGTCAAAATACTTTTTTCTATGTGCTAAAACACTCTTGAATTTGTGCCTTAAAATGCCACGGATATACTTCAGGTTAAACAGATATTTGGTATGAATAGATCTTACCATAGATATAACTCATCCACGTAAATACCACAAAATAAGTCTCTAACTTTCATCGAAGATTACATCAGGAGATCCTCAGGTTAGGGATAAGAATGGTCTGCATACAACCTTAGTAAAGCAACCAAAAGCTCTGAAATCAGCCGTAAGTAAAGGTTGTAATAGGCCCGAGTAGGCCTCATAACTTCACCAGAGGGAATTCAAGAACGTACCATGAACTTCCTCAGAATCACTACATGAAAAACTCGACTTTGTCATGAAAATATGCCTCAACTTACCAAGGACGTCTTTGTGATGAGTGTCGAACTAGGGCATAATATAGCCTCAGATTAGCTCTCCAATTTTTTTTGTTCTAGGGCCAAGTGGGCCTCACGAATATTATATATCTAAGCCCTTTTGCAATAAAACATTAAATATGTTAGATGAGTGTGAACCATACCTCAAATTTGTGACATTTTCTTATGTTGAAGGGTGAAAAATTTAGCCTCAAATTTCGCATCATAGAGGCAAAAAAGTAGCCTCAAAAGGAGGTCAAAATATCCCCACAAAGAGCCTAAGAGAACATACTCAACTCTACTTTAGAAAGGGTTGAAAGGCCTCAGAATGTGCTCAATACCCCAATGAAAACCATAACCAAAAGACATAAATATTAAGCCCAAAAACCTTCTCCAAAACTTCGACCTTTTGCTTCAGATATGCTTGACTACTCAAGGCTACAAAGGTATGTCAAGTCTTATGCTTGAGATTTCATAGCTAATGGAGCGCAGACAAGCTTACTTTTATGGAGGAATTGAGGCTTCTAGGAAAGGGGGTGACTTGATCAAAATGAAGGGAAGAAAACCTTAAAAAATTTAAGATTGAAATTCAAATTTTAATATTTTTGGAGCCAAAATAATTTTCGTTGGAGGTTGAATTGAATTTCAAATATAATTTGACATATTCTCCAAATTTGTTAGGATATTCCCCAACGTAATTAAATTAATAATTTCATTGATACACCCATCACAATATGCCCTTATCATCTTGTTTTGGGGACTTTGACCAATGTTTTGGGCACAAACTTTGACTAGACATATCTCCTCAACCATGAAGAGTTATGTGATGTGCCACCTACCATTGGAATCGTCATGACGAGGAACATCGAATGAAGATGATATTGAGGTCAAGAATTATGATCTTCCTTGGCATGTTATACATTGAAAGTAGGGATTCTTCTAGTTGTTTCTTGAATTGACATCAACGACCAAAATTCAATAATCTCCCCCTTTGTCATTGATGAGAACTCATGTACTCCCCTTGTGACTACTACTCCCCCTGACCCATTGCATCTGATGTTCCTCTCCCGATTTCTCTCCCCTTTGACATCAGTGGTAAAGGGTGACTCCCCCTTAAAAGATACCTTATTCTCTCTTTCGATAACATGCCTTTTCCCCCTTCTCTACTTGGCTGGATGGAATTTATATCATTGTGAACCTAGTAGAATCTCAAGCTTCTACTGAATATACTCAAATGTCTCTCATGGTAGAGGCTTGGTGAAGATGTCAGTGATTTATTCCTTTGTTCCAATGTACTCTACCTTAATATTATTCTTTGAAATATGCTCCCGAAGAAAGTGGTATTCAATAGGAATGTGCTTTTTCTTTGATTTCATTGTAGTATTATTGGAGAGACTTATGGTGTTGGTGCTGTCACAGAATATTGGAATGGGATCACTAAATTTCACTTAGAGATCCTAAGTTTTCTTCATCTAGAGAACCTAAGTACAACACATTGTTGTTGTGATATGTTCTGCTTCTACTGTAGAAAAGGAGATTGAAGCTTGCTTCTTGATTAACCATGAAATACAATAACACAAATAGAAGGCTACTCCACTCATGCTTTTGTGATCATCAATATTTCCTGCCAAACCTGCAACTGTATAATTTTTCAAGGTTAACTCATTCCTCTTTTGGTACCATATTCCAAAATTTGTTGTTCCTTTAAGGTATCAAACGATCCTTTTTACTACAATAACATGGGATTATTTAGGTGTTGCTTGGAATTATGCCACCTATCCATCTTCCTGCATCACGTCTGGTCTTGAAGTTTTCACATACAATAAGTTGAAAATCGTTGATCTATATATTCTTTGGTCTGCTTCCTTGGACTCATCGCCCTTGCTCAACTTGCAACCAATCACCATGGGTGTGTTAACTGGTTTACAATATTCCATTTTGAACCTCTTCAACATTCCCTTGATGTACTTGGTTTGAGAAATGAATATTCCATCATCTTCCTTAGTTATCTAGAGTCCCAATAAGAAGGTAAACTCACCAAACAAAGACATATCAAACTCATCCTACATATAGTGGGAAAATTTATTACTCATCATGTCATTGTTGTTGTCAAATATGATGTCATCCACATACACTTCAATGAGATTCAAGTTTCTTGTTCAATATTTATGTATAAATTGATATCAACACTTCCTTTCTTGAAAACTTGTTGCTGCAAGTACCTATCCAAATGTGCATACTAGGCTCTAGGAGCTTGCTTGAGACCATACAAATATTTCTTTAACCTACAAACATCATTTTTATTTTTAGTAAGAAGAAAACCTTCAAGCTTCTCTATGTATACGTCTTCTTCTAATTCACCATTCAAAAAAGAGTATTTGACATCCATCTAGTACACCTTAACCTTTCTTGAGAAAACATAAGCCAAAATCATTTTGGTAGCTTGGAAATGGGGGCAATTGTCTCTTCCAAATATATTCCTTCAACATATGCATATCCTTTACATACCAATCTTGCTTTGTTCTTGGTCACCTATCCATCTTCATTTAGCTTGTTCCTGACGACCCATTTTGTTCCAATGACATTTTTGTCCTTATGTCTCAGAACCAATTCCCATGTTTTATCCTTTTTTATTTGAACTAGTTCTTCTTCCATGGATTTGATCCAATGCTCATCATGGTTCGCTTCTTCAAAGATGTTAGACTCAACAGTGGATAAGAGCACAAGACATCCTTGTTATGGCATGTGTATTTTTTGGCTTCTTCTAGTTCCTATTCCTGCATTCATATCACCAATGATTTGTTATGATGGATGATTCTTCTAGTACCATCGTTTATGAGTTTTAGAAAGGTACCTACTTATTTTTTTATGCTTCTTCTTGGTTGACAATTGACTCTTCATCTGATTTTTCTTCTTTTATTCTTCCTTCTTGTTATGGTTCTTATATTTCTTGTTCTCTTGAAGATAAGCCTCCTTTCCTGGAATTTTCTCCATGGAATTCATCAAATATTACATCGATTCTTTTAAATATCTTGTTGAGTCTCAAATTATAGAATTTGTATGCCTTGATTTTCTCTGAATACCCAATATAGATGCCTTCATCTAATCGAGAGTCAAACTTTTTAATCTTCTTGTCTTCCCTCTTTATGTAGCATTTGATTCCAAAAATTCTAAAGTGCTTGACATTTTTCAATCTTCCCTTCCATAATTCATATGGGGTCTTGTCATTATTGCTTCTTAGCATTCCTCTGTTTTGAATGTGAAAAATTGTCTCCACTGCTTTAACCCAGAAGGCTATTGATTTGGGGTAGCATCAGATTTTCTCTAGACATGAAAATTGGCGGAGAGGCTAAATCACATGAGATATCCAAGACTCAGAAATGGTTTGGGGAAATTCTGCCTGGTGAAGGAGATATTAAAATAATTAATATTTTTAATGGGTTCCTAAGTTTAAACTTAGGAAAATAAAAATATTAATGGGTATTAATATAAAATTGGGTTAGAAGGTTCTAAATGACATGGATCAAGTCAAATCTAATCTTAACCATTTCTTAGAGATGTGATCTTGGTCGTTGAAGACTCAACAGAAAAAAGTATAAGAGGAGGCTTGAGGGTCAGTTGGAGATACACCAGAGTGATCAGTCAGTTCGATTTTCTAGAGTAGGGTTTGCTAAGAGAAATCAAACCAGTGATCAGAGTTGCACTGTGGGGTAGTGAGTACGAAGAAGAGAGGCAGAGATAGTGCCGGAAGACCAACACAGAAGTAGAGAGGCAGATGTAGAGCCAGAGGGAGCCACACAGAGGCCAACAACGACTGCGCAGAGGCCAAAAGGGCCTACGTCATCCACACAGAGGGTGCAGGAGTGACAAGAGGTCCATAGAGACTGCGCAAAGCCTCAAAGGGCTAATGAAGAGGGTTTCAAGCTGATGCAGAGGCCAGGAGGGCTGACGCAATGCTTCAGATTGTGTTGGAGAGGGTTTCGTGGGCCAGACCTTCAAAATATTTGCTTCCGAAGAGAGGTATTACTCCTAGAATTTTTATCTCTATTGGGTGAGCCAGTTTGGCACCCAATATACTCAGAAAAGTTGCTTAATAATAAAACCCTCATAATTGTTGCACCAGTTTTCCCATGTTGGGTTTTTCCGGGGACAATTGTCCAAAAATAACGATATCACTTATGTGTTTATCTATTTCTTTCAGTTGTTGATCTGTAGATGGTTGAGACTGTATTGTGATTATTTCAGTGTTTATATGGTTAAATAACTTGTTAGGAATTAAACAAGTAGGCAAAATAAACTAGAGAATACAGATAAAATTTCTAACAGGTAATACCTTGAAATTTCAACATGGTATCAGAGCATTGTAGATCACATGAGAGCTAAAGGCACCAGCTGAATCAGAGAATTTGCAGCAGAAACAGTTGTCCCAAGTGACAGAAGTTGTTCTTAGGCAGAAAGTAGCAGAGAAGGGTTTACACAAAGGGCTCGTGTCACTAGTTCGAGCTAGAGAGGGGCCAGCATAGAGGCAGAAGAAGGCAAAATAGGCTCATGAAGAGCCACACGGAGACCAAGAGGGTTGACGCAGATGGCCAAGGGATAAAATCAACCTTCCCGGGATTGCATAGATCTTAGAGGCTCAGTTATTCAATTTCTGGGGCATAGGAAGTTGTGGGAAGATTACAGAGAGTAAAGCTAGTGGGTTGGTGTTGCTGCCGAGACAGAACAATACCTAACAGGGAAAAACCAAAGTAGAGGGAGTCGCTACCTAGATGGATTTCTAGCCAAGGAATCCAAATCAGTGTTGCAGGTGCATAGGATATTGAAGAGGTGCGATTCGACGGTTGGTAGGAGGATTTCCAGGAGGGAAATCGAGACTCAAAGGGAGTTTAGCAGAGAAATCTCAAGAGGGAAGTAGAGACTCAAAGGGAGTTGAAGAGAGAACTTCTAGAAGGGAAGTAGAGACCTAGCAGAGTCGAAAAGAAGAGCAGAGAGATGGCCATGAATGGACTGGGGGATCAAGACAGGTTGCACAGGGCATCCAACTTTTTCATATGGAAGGCCAAGATCTTATCTATTCTAGATAGACATCGCATCAAGGCCTTCTCCTTAAGAACCATGGCTATCCCAATTGACCCAGATGATAATGAAAAGTATGAGGATACGATGTCCAAGGCGAAATGCATAATCCTTGATGGGACCAAGGATCATGTGGTCCAACATATTACTGAGAAGGAGACGACAAATGAAATGTGGGATACCTTGAAGACATTGTATCAAGGCACTTCCGTGCAAAGGAAGATGCTACTGGAGAATCAACGGCAGTCATACCAGATGCAGATGGGGGAGCAGGTAGATCACTTTCTCAATAGGTTACAGGAGATCCGGGACCAACTAACTTCCATAGGGGCCACACTGAATTAGGAGTTGTGGTGAGGACCGCCCTAAATGCAGTCTCCGAGGAGTGGGAGACATTCATCTAGAGCATTCTGGGTAGCGTGAATCTTCCAAATTGGGAAGAATTGTGGGCACCTCGTCACCAAGAAGAGATCAGACAACTGACCAAGATGGGAAGTATTAGCAAAGGAGCCCAGGTCAAGAAAGAGGAGGAAGAGGATGAAACTCTGGCATCTGTGGGGGAGAAGGGGAACAGGAAGAAAAAGGAACTCTCTAAGATAAAGTGCTTCAATTGTGGGGAACTGTGGCATTATGCAAACTAGTGTCTGAGGAAGAAGAATAAGGGAGAGGTGTCTGACTCCAAGGCAACGCCAACAAAGGAAGAAAAGGAGGTAGAGGATGATGATGATTGTGCCATGAGTGCTCATGTACCTCTAGAGAAGAAGTAGGGTGACATCGAGTTTTAGTCAAGAGGACTACATACGATAAGGGGCAGGATCCTTAAGGTACCCAAACTCTTGGATCATATCGGGCTATGGGAGCCCCAAAGTGACAATAACAGGATGGCAGATGTCAGTAGAAGCAGATGAGAATGAAGCGACAGAGAGTGCTAGAGTGCAGTAGTTCCTATCAGCGCAAAGAGGGTTATTAAAGTGCGAGAGGCACATAGGAGGTTGTAGTAGTGCAGGATGGCACAGAGAGTTTTGCAGCGGTGTGAAAGGCTCAAAGTTGTTGTAGTAGTGCAGAGGTAGCAGAGGGAGCACAGGATAGTGATAGAGAGAGCTTCAACATCGAGATGGTTTTTAGCCTGACAAGGATGCCAGTAGTTGGGTGGATTAGTTACTTACTTCTCAGTAACTGAGTTGCAGTGCAGCATTAGAAATGGTAGTGCTATGGGAAGCATGATGTAGCATGATGAGAGATAATTGTAGTGCAGATGCAGTGTTGGGAGAAAGGACCAGCAACAACATAGATGCAGAGGGATATGCCCTACATATGTATTAGTGGCAGTGGAAGAGCCATGGGTAGCAGTACAGGATGCATCACTGTAGAGGATGTTGGGTAGGGAGGCCTAACATCAGTACAAGTATCGGTGTCGTATAATCATGGTGATGCTTAGTGGTGGAGTATTACTAAAGCACATTCCTCGCTAAGATGGAGTGTTGATTTGGGGTAGCATTTGATGTTCTCTAGCCATGAAAATTTGTGGAGAGGCTAAAGCACATGAGATATGCAAGGCCCAACAATGGTTTGGGGAAATTCTACCTGGTGAAGGAGATATTAAAATAATTAATATTTTTAATGGGTTCCTAAGTCTAAGCTTAGGAAAATAAAAATATTAATGGGTATTAATATAAAATTGGGTTAGAAGGTTCTAAATGACATGGATCAAGCCAAATCTAATCTTATCCATTGATTATAGATGTAATATCGGTTGTTGAAGACTCAGCAGAAAAAGTATAAGAGGTGGATTGAGGGTCAGTTGGAGATACACCGGAGTGATTAGTCAGTTTGGTTTTCTAGAGCGGGGTTTGCTAAGAGAAATTGAACTAGTGATCAGAGTTGCAGTGAGGGGAAATGAGTATGATGCAAAGAGGTAGAGATAGTGTCGGAAGACCAGTGCAGAAGTAGAGAGGCAGACGCAGAGCCAGAGGGAGCCACACAGAGGCCAGCAGTGACTGCGCAGAGGCTAGAAGGGCCTGCGTCATCCACGTAGAGGCTGTAGGAGTGACGCAAAGGGCCATAGAGGCTATGCAGAGCCTCAGAGGGTTGACACAAAGGGTTTTAGGCCAACCCAAAGGCCAGGAGGGCTGACATAGTGCTTCAAATTGTGTTGGAGAGGGTTTTGTGGTGCAGACTTTCAGAATATCTACTTCTGAAGAGAGGTATTACTCCTAGATTTTTTTATCTCTATTGGGTGAGCCAATTTGGCACCCAATGTACTCAAAGTTGCTTAATAATAAAACCCTCATAATTTTTGCACCGTTTTCCCAAGTTGGGTTTTTCCAAGGTCGATTGTCCAAAAATAACGATGTCACTTGTGTGTTTGTCTATTTCTTTCAGTTGTCGATCTATATATGGTTGAGACTGTATTGTGTTTATTTGAGTGTTTATATGGTTAAATAACTTGTTAGTAATTAAACAAATAGGCAAAATAAACCAGAGAATACAGATAAAATTTCTAACGGGTAATACCTAGAAATTTCAACAAAGACATCTCTTAATTTGGAATAATTCAACATGGACCTAGCCATTGCTTCTACCATTCTAGTTTTTGTTTCAACAAATCCATTTTTTTCTGGTGTCCTAGATGCCGAGAATTGTCTTTTTATCCTTTGTTCTTCAGAGAAGTGCTGGAATTATATGGATGTAAATTATTCTCCATTATCGGATCTTAAACACTTGATTCTTAGATTAGTTTCATTCTCAACTATATCTTTGTAGATTCCAAAACATTCAAACGCTTCTGGTTTTTTCTTCATAAAACTTACTACTATCATTCTAATGTAATCATCGATAAATAACATGTGTTGTTTTTCCATGATCGTAGTGTCTAGGATAGAGTCTTAAATCACTAATTCTACCAAACCAAGAATCACAACAAAGCTACTTTGCATAGTGGAATATAAACAATAGTAAATCTACTACTGCACAAAAATACACAACTTTTTACAAATTATTTACAATAAACCAACTGCATTATATTAATCAACCTTAATAATACACAATCTAGGGATCATGTGCCAGGGGTAATGGCCCTCATAGATCTATTGATACAAGACACAAAGCTGGGGCTTGGTGTCAATCCATTGACAACCGATCTACCCTCAACAAGATACTCTGACCCTCTGGCTATAGTGTTATCTCTCAACTCCTCTCGATTGTACCATATACTTGCCATGTCCTTCGGCTCCTGATCTGCAACACTACCTCTATCAAAAATCCAGGTCCATCTGGCCAGTGAACCTAAACTATCAAATCTTCTCACTAATTGTGACTTAGTCGATTAAGGGAATAACACATTGAGACTCTTGTCGAGTTGTTCATAACTTCGTTTTTGAACAACTCACAACTGCCCATTGTTTCTCCTCAGTTACTCAAGGACTTCAACCCACTATAATATTCCTACATTGCTGTAATTAAGACTAACATAGGGGAAAACGGGTTTCCACCTATCACCATCAAATGTCACTTTTCCAATGATGAACATGAGCTACAACAAATTGCTCCTCTACCTTATCAGACCTATGATTTCCAACAAACTACCTCTCCTAGCAGCCTAGTGTCCTTCCCTACACTGCACTTAGGGCTTCACACTTGGGCACATTCATGTTTCCCTCCAATGGACCTCAAATGCCCAATACAACACCAAACATTTTTTCCTTCAAAAATTCTCACTCATTATTAACCTAGAGCTCTGAAGATCTTTCCTTTGCACTACAATAGAGGAGTTATTTTGCAAATCTAGGCTCCAATATATTTTTGTAACATCTACCCACTCATTATGGCATTTGACGTTACACATCAAATCTATCTCTTAGCTACTACAGTCGTCCATACAACCATCTAATCTGATCCAATCTTGGATCCAACACCTGACAACAAAATCAACTATAAAACATCAAGACATACCTTCATTTATCACTGATTTGGGGTTGATTTATTTTTTTGTTGGTCTAGCCCTAGTTAGGGCTAATTGCAGTCACCTTCAGCCCTACCTTTTCTTTCCCAAACACCCTCTAACAGTTGTGGCTTCTCTCACTTGTCTGGTTTCTCCTATATGCTAGTTGTAGGGACACTTGCGAGCCCAAAAAATAGCCCTCACAACTACCCTCAAACAAGAGTATAGGACCGTGGCTACCCTCCTCCAATAACTGTACATTTCAACCTCCAAACAGAGAGAAGATAACCCTAAAATTACACCAAAAATAGTCCACAAACAATGCTCTCATACTCAACCCTGTTACTAGATCAATTCATCTCCCAAACAGTCATGAAGATGCTTAATCTAGCTCTCTTCTCCTTTGCTATAATCTTCATCTTATATGTGCGGCCCAAACAGAGATAAAAGAAGTTGATTTTCCCTTTTGTTTCTCCTTTGGATGTCCAAATGAATCTCCATCACCTTGTATTTATCCACAATACAAGGGATCCATCAAATTTGACCAAGAGGGCTTTCTAACTATTATAAGGTCACTCAAACACTAAGTTGACTTTAACTTTGTGCCACAAGCCCACACACAAACTTCAAAAATTAATAAATCCATTTCTACAACTCTATTTCAAGTGATTTTTGTTGCATCTGGTTGCTCTTAGAGTCCTGTATCATCTTGTAGAAATCTCTTCATGGTTTTGGCCCAACAACTTTGGGTAAAAAACCCCAGGCTTGGGTTTCAAGCCCACAAGGCCACTTGTGGAGCTTCTTCCACCAAACTCTTGATCCTCAAGGCTTGGAGTACCTCCCAAGCTACATATATCAACACTCCCTCTTAGTGAAGGAGGTGCTTCCAACACTAGGAAGTCTCTATCATCATCATCTTTAGTGACACTAGCCCATCTGACATCCATCACTATAGTATACTCTTTAGAATGAACCCTGCAATATCAGTAGTGCCTCTTCCTCATCATATATGAACATGAAGATACCAAACCTCCATAGGGGTACTCCCTCTGAGGCTAGACTCCCTTTGATTCTACACAATCTCCACTAACTCAATCCTACAAGCACTCATCCTTCTAAATCAAATACCACTCATGAAAATCCCTCCAACCTTGGATATGAAACACCATGATCTAATGAAGACTCTAGCCTGCCAATATCTAGCCCATCACATGAGGCAATCTAGATCAAACCAATCTTATCCATTCCAAAGCAATCCTCGAGTTGTCCCAACAATCCATGGAAAATCAACAAAAGTCCATGATCAACAATTTTCCCTACAACAAATTGTTATTCACTAGGCACTCCACCAATCCACTAGAACTCCTAGCCAATCTCGTTGCTAACCCAATCAATACCACATATCCATGTCTCTAGTTGAACCCTCTGCTCCATGATCTAGACACCCACAACTCCCTCTGAGTTGCTTCGTTGTGCACACTCTAATTCACTATCCCTCAAAGTAGCTCAAACACGCTTTGATACCGTGTTGTGTTTTGAGAATCTTGGTGCTATGATAGAATCTTAAATCAGTGATTTTAGCAAACCAAGAATCACAACGAATCTACTTTTCACATCGAAATATAAATAGTAGTAAATCTACTAGTGCACAAAAATACACAAATTTTTACAAATTATGTACTATAACCCAACTTCGTTAGATTAATCAACCTAAATAATACAACAGCCTAGGGCTCCCATACTAGGGATAATGTCCGTCATACATCCACTAATATGAGATACAAAACTAGGGCTTGGTGTCAGTCCATTTACAACCAATTTACCCTCAACAAGATACTCTGGTCCTCTGGTTGTAGCATGCTCCCTCAGCTCCTCTCATTCATACCATTTTCATGCCTAGTCCTTTGACTCCCAATATGCAGAATTGCCTCTATTAATGATCCAAGTCCATATAGCCACTAAACCTCATCTATCAAATTTTCTCACTAATTGTGCCTTAGTCTATCAAGGGCACAACACATCAAGACTCTTGTCGAGTTGTTCACAACTTCATTTGTGAACAACTCACAATTGCCTAGTGTCGCTCCTCATCTACTTAGGGACTTTAGCTCACTATAGTATTCCTATGCTACTCTAATGAATACTAACATAGGGCACAAAGGGTTTCCACCTCTCACCATCAAATTTCGTTTTACCAATAATGAACACAGACTGCAACAAATTGCTCCTCTGGCTTATCAGACCTATGAGCTCCGACAAACTACTTCTCCTAGCACCCAAGTGCCCTTCCCTGTATTGCACTTAGGGTTTCACACTTGGGCACTTTCATACTGCCCTCCAACATACCTCAAATTCCCAATACAACACCAAAAAATTTGTCCTTCGTATCTTCTCACTCATCGTTAACCTATAGCTCTTAATGTTTTCCCTTTGCACTACAATAGAGGGGTTATTACGTAAATATAAGCTGCAATATATCATTGTAACATTTTCCCACTGATTAGGTAATCTGATAGTCCACGTCAACCCTATCTCTTGGTTTCTGCAGTCATCCAGACAACCCTCCAATCTGATCCAATATTGGATCCAACACCTGGAAACAAAATAAAATATAAAACATCAAGACACACCTTCATTTATCACTTATTTGGGGTTTCTTTCTTTTGTTGTTGGTCTAGTTTTGGTTAAGGCTAATTGGACTCACCTTCCACCCTACCTTTTCTTACCCAAACACCCTCTAATAGTCGTGGCTTCTCTCCTTTGGATGGATGCTCCTAGACGTTGGATGTAGGGACACTTGCAAGCCCAAAAAAGCCTCATAAACACCTTAAATAAGAGTACAGAACTATAATTTCCCTCCTCCAACACCTGTACAATTCAACCTCCAAATAGAGAGAATATAACCCTGAAATTACACGCAAAACAATCGATAAACAATGCTCTCCTACTTAGCCCTGTTGCTATATCAATTCAGCTCCCAAATAACCATGAAGATTCTTCATCTATCCTTCTTCTCCTTCGCTGGAATATTCCTCTTAGATCTATGGCCCAAAAAGAGATAAAAGAAGTTTAGTTTCCCTTATGTTTCTCCATTGGATGTTCAAATTAATCTCTTAGATGAATCATCATTCATGAATGAGACTATTCCACTACTTATATTCTACAAAGATACAAATTTGTTTTATCCCCTGTCATGTGTGTTGAACAACCACTGTCAACATACCATACACTTTTCTTGCTTTGGGATTTTAGAGCAATTGCACATTGTTCATCCTTCTTCTTCTAGACTCTTGAAGGAACATTTGACTCATGCTTTCGCACCCTTGTAAGAGTATTCAACCTGTAATATGTTGCTACATGCCCATAATTATTGCATTTATAGAATTCTACTTCATTACATAGGGATCCAAACCTGTTAAAATTTCAGTTGTACCTTTCCTAAGATTTTCTAAGATAATCATTCCTGAGTAACTTCCAATGTTGCTTTTTTTCCTCGCATAATATTTACAATCCACAACTTTGTGTCCAAAATTGTTGCAAGAATAACACACACCAAGGAAGAAAGTGTGATACCTAAGATTGGGTGGTCTTCTATGTGATACAATTTTCCAGAGATATTCATTTGCAAATTGTTGATTTCACATCTTCTGATCTTGAACTTTCTCTTTTGGAAGAATGTTTTCCTTTTCTTTGATAGGATCTTTGACAATATATGCATAGGTATTATTTCAGCTTCTGCTATCATGGAGCTTGAACCTTTATTGAACGTGGGCTTGTATCCTAATCCTTTCTTTTTATCACATGATCTTTGACTATTGATAATTTCATCCAATACTTTGGTCTTGTTCATAAAGTTTTGTTGGATATTCCTTTTCTTCAATTCCTTTTGTAGAGATATTATTTTTTCTTCCAAATCTTCCTATGTCTTAGTACTTTCTTCCAAATATTCCTATGCCTTAGTACTTTCTTCCAAATCCCTTCTGAGCAACTCTTCAATTTTTCTGGCCTCTTCTAAATACACTTTAATATTGATAATAATCTTCTCTAACTCTTCAGACTTCTTGTTGAAACTTTTGGAATTTTCCTTTAGTTCAGCCAACTCAACTTCCAATTCCTTGACATTCCTTCTTTCTACCTTTAGGTCCTTTAAGGTGTTGATATTTATCTTTCAAGATCAATCTTGTCTTCTTCTTCATTCTTTCCAAGAGATTCCTTTTGATTGTCCCTTGTTAAGTCCATATAATACTAGTGTATCCCCCTATTGTTATTTGTGTGCCCATGTAGCCCCCATATTGTTATTGTTGTGCCCCATAGAAGCCCACTATTGTTATTGTTGTGCCCTTACATTATTATTATTATTTAGGCTCTAATTATATTGTGATCCCTTTGACTCCTATATGTACCAAGGAGGTCTTGTCATTTGTATCATCCAAGAATTGTTCATTTATGTGATGTAAAGGAGGTTCCCCCCTCGAAGAGGCTACTTCTCAAGTCTTTGATCTATCTTTTCTTATGTTTTGCGATCTGGTTGCATAACATTTGGTATCGAAGGTTTGGATTCTAGGGTTTTGTTGCTTTAAATGGGCCATCTTGGAATTTTTTCTATACCTTTTATTCTAAAAGCTTTAGAAGTAGAAATTTTGACCACTTGGAGCATAAATCTTGGTGAAATTTGTGTATAAATTTTAGACCTTGGTTCACTATATTTTCTGAGATATGGTTAGAATAAGTTAGGTTTTTTGCATGATCCAAAATTCAGTCTCAAACAAGTGGCCTAGGAAAAATAGTCATGACTTTATTCTCAAGAATTAGAATTTTGTAAAAAATCACTGAAAGTGCATGGACTTTAGTTTCTCTTGTATCAATTTTAGTGTTGAAGGTTGAAACAATGACATGTGGCATTTCGTACAAGTTTTCTCTACTAAACCAGTCAATAATCAAGTCATCATGGGAGATTTGACATAACTTTATATTGAAGAGTCCAATTTTAATCTAATTTGTGGTGTTGGAAATAAGGCTATGAGTGATACCATAAGACTAAATTTCAGACTTGGGAGGTTGAAATTTCAGAGGTACAACAGTTTCAATATCAAGTTCCAAAAAGAAAGAAGAAAAAGGTGTGTATGTTTTTAAAGTTTCATAAGTTTTGTTTGAAAAATCATTCAGAAGTAATTTAAAGAGAATAGTAAAGCATAGATATCATTATTCGGTTTCAATATGCCTCAAAACAAAAAAATGGATACTCCTAGTAAGAAACTAAAAAGGTCTGCTGTGACACATGAATAAGAGGAAGAAATGCAACATGCTATATCAAAATTATGTGAGAAAGAGCAACAAATTTCGCTCTCGCAAAGAGTAACAAAAATGAAATAGAAGCTAAGTTGGATGGTCTGAAGGATGGATTAAAAGAAGACATCGAAGGGTTGAAGGATGGATTAAAAGCCTACATGGAAGGTTTAAAGGAAGGTTTGACAAAGTTGCTACAAGAAATGCTTCCTAATGGTGAAAAGGTATTCCATGAAACTCATGATGAGAACGAATGGAATGTTAATAATGATTTTAGAGACTGTAACTTTGGATTGAAGACCAACCACATTCCAAAGATAGATATGAGGAATTTTGATGGCAAGGATCCAGTAACATGGATACTATAGGTGGAGCAATATTTTGATCTACATAATGTGAAACATGCACAAAAGGTACGCATTGTATCTTTATATTTAGAACCCAATCAATTTGTATGGTATCAATGGTTTTTTTTCTAGTAAACCACTTGTCACATGGTCAATTTTTAAGGAGGAAATGGTAACACATTATGAGGATATAAAGAGAAACACCTTCTTTATCCAATTGATAAATCTCAAACAAAAGGGTTCAATGGTGGAGCACATTGAAGATCCCCAAAAATTGAATATCAAGGTAATTGATATTCCAGAGGAGCATAGGATTGATGTCTTCATAAGTACTTTAAATGATAACCTCATTCTCGCACAAAATTGAATGAAACAACAGGAAAATCAACATTGCAATGAAAGAATTTTGATGTCGGCGATTGGGTATTTTTAAGGCTACAACCATACAAACAACTGTCCCTCAAGAAAGCTAAGAAGGATATAAATTATCACCCAAGTACTATGGTCACAAAGCATTGCAAAAGATTAATACTATGGCATACAAATTGGAGTTGTCTGCATCTTCCTGAGTACACCCATTTTTCCAAGTTTGATGCTTAAATAAGGTTATTGATGATAAGCTCCAAGTTCAAATAGTATTGATAGAACTTGATGAAGAAGGAAAATCAAATTGGAGCCTGAAGAAGTCATGAAAACAAGAACTCGACAGCTACAAAATTGATCAATTGCAAAGTATCTCATTAAGTGGAAGAAATTACCTCCTGGAGATTCCACATGGGAGGATGAGAATTTTATATAGAAGCATCCAAAACTACTCAAACGTTGAGGAAAACACTTTTTTGAAGGAAAGGGGCATGTTAGGTACCTATAATACTAGTGTATCCCCCTATTGTTATTGTTGTTCCCATGTAGCCCCCATATTGTTATTGTTGTGCCCCATAGAATCCCATTATTGTTATTACTGTGCCCTTATATTATTATTGTTATGTAGACTCTCATTATATTTTGACCCCTTAGACTCCTCTATATACCAAGGAGGTCTTGTCATTTATATCATCCAAGAATTGTTCATTTCTGTGATGTAAAGGTTCCCCCCTATAAGAGGCTAATTCTCAAGTTGTTGATTTATCTTTTCTTTTGTTTTGTGATTTGGTTGCATAAGATCCCTTACCATGAAGAACACTCTTCATGTGTCAATTTCACTATCGTTATCACTTTCTTCATTGGATGAAGAGTTATATTCTTTTGAATAGAAGCTTTTTTTGAAGGCTTTCTTCTTACCTTGTTTCTTTTATTTGTTTTTATTCTTCTTTACTCTCCTAGGAGCTTCTTCTTTATCATCATTATCTAAGTTCTTTGAATAGGGACACTTTGAAGCAAAATGACCAATTTCACCATGATTGAAACACTTTAAGGGGAGTTTAGTTTTGTACTTTCTTATTCCTCTTTTCAATTTTCTCACAAAGTTGGCTATTTCTTCATCTAAATTTTCGCTATAGAAACAATTGGGGCTTGGCTTGCACTGTTGTTTATTTTTCCCTGTCTTCTTGGATGTGGTAAAAGTTTCTTCTTTCTTATGTGGATTCTCCTACTCTCTTCTCATTTTATAAGCCATAAGCATTCCATGTAGCTCATCCATACCAACATTTTCTAAGTATGAACTTTCTTCTAGCACTAAGAATTTAGCAATAAACCTCATTGATATTGATCTCAGTATATTTTAGACAAATACCTTATTTTCCATTGGTTCTCCCAATGTTTGTATGACATTTACTACTTCATCATATAAGAGAAAATAAGTTATTATATTTTCGTATTCATTCATTCTTAGTTGTTGAAATTGTCCTCTGAAAGTCTAAAGCTTGGCCTCCTCTGCCTTTTTTCCTCTTCATATATGTTTTGGAGCTTATCCCAAACTTCTTTTGCAGATGTTCAATGCATTACTTTAATATACACTGACATTTTGTAGCACCTCTTCCCACATTTACCCAAGTTAATCGGCCTACTAGGGTAAAAATGTGATGAAGAGTTACTATGATATGATTTAACCTCCTAGATCACCTTAAGGAAGTGGAATCGACAAACCAAAACCTTACTAACTTCCCTCAGGTCCTACAAGACCCCAAAGAGCTAAACCACTCTTCTAGGTGTCCAAAACCTGAGTTAACCTATTGTTTCCTTTATTTGAACTCCCATTTACATGCACAAGCCTGCATATATGCAACTGAAAGCCTCTAGTCGCATTCATAAGCCTGTAAGGGACCAACTGTAGTATCTTTTTCATAGTTTTGTGCCCGTTATTGTGAAATCTATGCCACCTTTCACGGCTAGACTCTAGGTCACGGCCCAAAACTTGATGAAACTTTCCAAAACAATGAATGACATAAATAAAAATCCCTCCATACAAAACTTAGACAAGAACTTGACCTAGAAAGGACCAACGATGACAGACATTATGTCAAACACATCATGAACATGTAATCTACGGGTCATAATTACATATCTGAACATAGGGATCTCATACTTATCTGAGAATCACCATGAAGGTTTGATGCCCTCTCACAATATTCGCATTAACATATATTAGGTAATACATTTTTTAACCATTCATTTACTAATCAAAACATGATGAGATCCATAACTAAATTTTGTCATAAAAAAATGCTTATAACCAAAATAATAACAATGATAGAGAAACCATCAAAGCCACATCATAACAAGTATAAATACTCATGAAATACAAGAGGGAAAATAGCTCCTATTAACATATGCAGAAGCCAACCAAGTCAGGGACTTCCATGTACCACCTGACCATAGATTGGGTTGAACCAAATCTCTCTTTCAACCAATCACCCCCATGCCATATTCCAAGCATTAATGTGGTGTTGAAGAATGTAACTAGTTTCAGCCTTCATAATTGTACTTAAATCATAATGAAATGTATTTATCAAAAGAAAGAAAAATAAATTTTATTATCAAATAAATTGAATTATTAAAGCATGGATTTCATGCTTGGGTCAATTGTTTTTACATCAAAGCCTCCATTGAAGGCTTCTATTGTTTATGTCAAGTGTCATTTTGCATGTCATAATGTAAATAACCATTATTGGGATTTATTTGTCAAAGAAGAAATTTATTTTTATTATAAAATAGGTCAATTATGCCTCCTCCACCAAGTTAGCCTCAAAATGGAAAAGTTTTCCTAAGCTAGGTAGAAGAATCACTATATAAAGGCAACAACTCAACCTCATTTATCACTCACTCACAACAAGTTCGATCTGCAACTTCTAGGGCCAAAAAAAGTGTGAAATCCAAGGAAGAAGAAGGAGGAGGAGGTCTCTCGCAAGCATAAGAATTCAAAATTATCTATTTTTTCCCACATGTGTGAAGTTATGTAGCTGCTAGTAGTGCCAAAATTTTGCAGTTGTTGGGAAGAATGAAATTCTGAAGATATTGGTGAAGCAGGGGCCACAGGGGGCGAAATTTCTGGGTTGAAGTTGTTGGACAAGAAGAAACTATTGAAGTGAGATAAAGCATATTGGAAGGCTGATTTGGTGGAGGACGAAGATTTTTTGGTCTAGGGTATTGGTCTATCTCATTTGAATTACTAAAGGAAGAGTTATTAACTGGGTTTTCCCCTATATAGGGGTTTTTCCCTTACTGATTACCTATATTTGGTGTCCTTGATCTTTTTGTTTTGGTTTTGGTAATTACTTGATGAACTAAGATAAAAAAAAAAGGAACATAAGAAAGATGATAATAACTCAAAGAAATCACAATTAATTATCAATGAAAGAAAATATTTCTGCCTTTCCTATTTTCCAACATAGAACCAGAGCTAAGGTAAAGAAGGAAGAAAACCGTAGTTTAAATATCTATTGAGGAAAAAGAGATCAAGAAACGTTGAAGAGATTCATATAAAGTGAAAATTATACTATCTACAGGAACTATGTCAAGCTCGATAAGGGATAAAACAAATTATAAGGGGCTTCCAACTATAGGGCCTAGAAAAAGAGGATAGACCTCATTCCTAAAAATAACAATGCTTTGGATCTCGTTCAAGAAAAAATCAAGGAACTTACTGATGAATCAAGTGATGTAGAGAAAGCAAAGTTTAGAGAAATAGAAATTGTGGCTATGAACCTAATAGTGGATGGAGTTAAGGATAACCTAATTTTGTACATATCTGACATAAATTATGCTCAATAAATATATGAGGCTCTATCCATGTTATTCACAATCAAGAACATTGGTCAAATAACAAGCCTAAAGAATTAGCTAAGAATTGTTAAGATGAATAATGATGATATTTTTTCATCATATTTTATAAGTATATCTAGAATGAGAAATGAACTCCAAGCAATATATGAATTTGTCCCAAAAAAAGAGCTCATAGTTACTTCCTTTCTAGGACTACCAAAATCTTGGAGTTCCTTTGTATAAGGACTTAACAGTTGTAAGGATACTCCAACATTTGAAAAAATGTGGAATGCATGCAGTCAAGAAGAAGCCATAATATAATTAGTAAACAACAAGGAGGAAGAAGAAAACACCTCAAATTTGTATTCTTCTCATAATAAGAAGAAGGGAACCTTTAATAAGTTCAAAGGACTAAAGAAGAAAGTGTACCTATCCAAGATTGAATGTGACAACTGTCATAAGATGAGTCACTACAAAATCCATTGTCGAGAGAATCCAAGAAATAAGAAGAGAGATAGGGAACATGTGAATGTTGTTGATGAAGATCCACCTAAGAAGAACAAGACCAAATAATCAAAATTCAAGGACTTATACTACGAAGTCCTCTCTCTCTCACATAACCCTCTCAGTCCTTTATCTTTTTTTTTCAATTGTTTTCCTTTATGTTTTGATTTCTAGAGTTTATAGGTCTAACATATCTTGTTAGAACATTTTTCATTTTTTTATAAAGTTGTAGGTATCCCTCAAGATTGGATTAAGAGGGAGCCTCCACCATTTTACCAAAAGATAAGTATACTATTCTTGGTTTCATCTTCTTATGTTTAGTTTCCTCCTTACATCAAGACTTGTTTGTAATGTATACCAATAACCTTTCTCTTTATATTTTCCTTGGATAGGAAAGCTTGTTGATTGCTCAAGGGTTATGGAGGAGACTTCAAAGAATAGAATTGAAGAATGAAAGAAGTTCTATTGAATCCCAACAAGAATTTGTGTCCTACAAGGTTTGTTAAGGAGAAACTAGAGGCATGTCTTAGACTGTAAGCTTTGTTATAAATTTCTCTTCATACAAAAGGTACGATCATTCTTCTTTTCAAATTTGCGTTACATTACTGACATCATTATGCCTAGGATTTTGAATCGTAAAGGTTATTTTTAGGTGATTAATCATTAGATTGAATCTACCCTCGTTACATTATCATTCATGCGAAAACCTTAAAAGGTTCACAGTAAAACCCTAACCTATGAGTATGTCGATGCTAATATGGAAACCCTAGTCTACTTAGGGTTTTTGATGAAATATACAACTCCTATTCTTTTGATGTTTTGGTATTGTTATGATAAAATCCCTAATCCTTTAGGGTTTTCTATCCAAATTTATGTATTGAATCCTTAGATATTTAGGGTTTGATGAATTAGGGTTTATGAGAAAAACCCTTATAATATCTATAGTACGATACTAGGAATGAAGTCCTAAGTGTATGTTAATATGTCTGATCAAAACCCTAGCCTAGCAAAAAATTGTTGTATGTCTAACTTTAATTGATATTTGTGTCTTGGGTTTACCTAGCAAATATTGTTGTATGCTTGTGAATGATTATGAAATCATAGATATGTATATATGTTATCCTAATTGTTGATGCTCATAGTTTGTAAATTCTAGGGTTTGTAACAAAGCCCTAGTAGAAGTTTGATATTCTAGGATATGATGATATTGTTTCTGATATCATGATTAAATATAGGGTTTGTAACAAACCCTAGTAGAGTATAAAATGTATAGTAGAATTATTATTTGATTTAATTGTTGACATCTAAGGGTTTGTGTCTCTAAGATGGAATCTAGGGTTTGTAATTGATCATAGTAACATTTGTCATATATTTCCAAAATTGATATTGAGGCCTTAGATAGAATGAGGTTGATTTCTTAATTAAGTCACTTTATGTTGTAGGCTAGGGTTTGTAACAAAACCCTAGCAATAAGTTGAAATTTAGAAGTACATGTCGAGTCTTGTTGATTATGAACCTAACTAAGTTTAGGTATTTCATCTAATGCTTCCATTATTGCAATGACATGATTCTGATATAGTTAAATTCATGTTTTAGTATTTGGTTGTACTTTTTGTTTAAGTTGTGCAGGTACATAATCTTTAAGATGTTGGAGATATTCGTAAGTAAAGTTGACTTGATAATATTGGTGAACAAGATGAAGAATGAAGATGATCAAGATGACCTTGATGTTGTAAAAAGGAATGAAGTCATGATAAGTTATCTAATGTTGATCTCCCCAAATTAAGAGGGAGGGTATATTATGATAGTCGTGATGGATACCTTGAAGAAGATATTGGAGAACCAATGAATTGAGGATGTCTTAGTGTTGTTGAAGAATGAAAGAAGAAAAGCTTTTGACTAGTTTCATATGAACAACTTGATATAAGTGGCATCAAGATGATTGAAGACCCGAAAGGTTTATTTTTTCTTTGTTTATTACTAATTGGGATTTTTTCTTGTCTCTCCATAAATAGGTTGAACACTCTGAGAGCATGCTTGGACAAATACATATATCTAGTTTATTAGGGAGAGATGAAGCATATAATGGCAGATGTTTGGGAGGACATTTGGTCGACCTATGTGTGTTTTATGTCTAAGGGGGGGGGGGGGGGGGGGTTGGTGTTGGTCCTGGAGCTTTAACCTTGGATATGCACCTAGATCCTCAAGTTGATGGTTAGTTAGTAAGTCTGATGGTACCTAGACTGTCTGAAAGCTTTAGTCCATCTTAGTCCCACCCAGATAAATTACCCTCGTCAAGAATCTAGTTTGTAGCACTGAGTGTGCTAGAATGCTTCGTACTTCATTTTGGAGATCTTCCATGTACTTCTATATATATTTAATTATAAATACCTCCCTAGTTAAGAGGGAGTGGTGAAGAATGTAGCTAGTGTCGATCTTCATAATTGTACTTAAATAATAAGGAAATGTATTTATCAAAAGAAAGAAAAAGATTTTATTATTAAGTAAATTGGCTTATTAAAGCATGGATTTCATGCTTGGGCCAATTGTTTTTAGGTCAAAGCCTCCATTGAAGGCTTCTAGGGTTTATGTTAAGTGTCCTTGTCCATGTCATAATGTAAAGAACCATTCTTGGGATTTATTTGTCAAAGAAGATTTTTATTTTTTATTTTTTGTAAAATAGGTCAATTAGGAATCCTCCAGCAAGTCGGGCTCAAACTGGACAAGTCGTCCTAAACTGGGGCAGCAATATCACTATATAAAAGAAGCAACTCGACTTTATTTTGCACTCACTCATAAAAAGTTTGATTTGCAACTTTTGGGGCCAGAAAAAGTGTGAAATCCAAGGAAGAAGAAGAATAAGAATAGTTAAGAAGAAGGAGGTCTCTCACAAGCATAAGAAGTCAAAATTATCTCTTTCCCCCCCCATGTGTGAAGTTGTGTAGTTGTTGGTAGGGCCAAAATTATGGAGTTGTTGGGAAGACCAAAATTTTGAAGTTGTTGGTGAATTTGGGCCGAAATTTATGGGTTGATGTTGGGTTGAATTCGTTGGACAAGAAGAAACTATTGAAGTGAGCTAAAACATATTGGAAGGATGACTTGGTGGAGGAGGAAGGTTTGTTGTTCTAGGGTCTTGGTCTATATCATTTTAATTACTGAAGGAAGATTTATTGACTAGGTTTTCCCTAGCTGAGTGCGTATATTTGGTGTCACTGATCTTTGTGTTTTGGTTTTGGTAATTACTTGATGAACTATGATAAAAAGGGAACATAAGAAAGATAATACTAACTCAAAAAAATCACAAGTAATTATCAATAAATGAAAATATTTCTACCTTTTTTATTTTCCATCATTTGGGACTCACAACAAAACTTACCATGCTTCTTAGGCTTTACCGCATATCCCGCCAAAACCAGTGAAGAATTTCTAGGCCTGAAGCAAGCACTTATACAACCAAGATTTAATGTATATCCTTCTATATACTGATCAAGGATTCTTAGGCCCAAACAAGAAACATACACTACCAGGCTTTACTGCAACCCCACCATTATTAGTTTAGGGATCACTAGGCCCTAAACAAGCATGGATGCCTTCAAATCTCTCCACCTAAACCATGAGGAATTTTCCCATCTCCATGCTCAGGTTTTACTGCATATCCCACCTTTACTGGTTTAAGGATTTCTAGTCCTTTGGGAATTTTCCTGAGACAACCTCACTTGGTTTTGAAACCATCCGAAAATCCAACTCAACCAAGTAAAAGAACCCCATCACACCATGACTATCCGAAAATGGAAAGGCAAGGCTGATAACCACTTTCGCACCTAGAAAAACCCATGCCAATGACAACAAAAGAACCAAATACACACATTCATATACCATGCATTCCTAAACTAGCAACTAAACCATACATGAAACTCAGTACCTGTAAGTAATCTCATTGTAGCAACTTGATCCAACTCTTTCTTGTTTGATCTTTGCTTTTCTTCGCCTTCCTTTTCCTTCCTTTACTTTACTTGCTCCAATGCTATAGTTCTCCAATAATTCTCTAAGTGTGAAAGA
Source organism: Pinus taeda (assembly GCA_000404065.3). Taxonomy (NCBI): domain Eukaryota; kingdom Viridiplantae; phylum Streptophyta; class Pinopsida; order Pinales; family Pinaceae; genus Pinus; species Pinus taeda. The sequence continues at coordinate 195,408 of APFE030300415.1, read as the reverse complement.
GTATGAGAGAGAGAGAGAGCTCCAAAAATGAATTGACAAAATCTGTGAACTGATCCTCAGAAACCTTTTTATCATTAAGGCCTCTAATTTCTTCATTTTCCTCTATTTTCCTTCAATTTACTCCTCACATGCAACATGTGACCTTTAACTTCCCTTTTCTCCTATTTTCAATTATTTTCATAATTAAAATGCCAATTAATGCTTCTTTCCTTTTCAAATGCCTTCATCATTTCCTTTTTCCGATTTCCTTAACCATAATAACCAAATGAACACCCACTAGGATGTTTTTCCCAACATTCAGCTTGGAATACATGTCCCATGACCTTGGTCTTGTTTTTCCTTTATTAACTTTGTTACATGGATTTTTGACCTGGGGTTGTTACACATTTTTAGACCATTCAGAATAACAATCCTGGCTTTAGCATTACTGTCAAAAATTTTCTTACCTGCATCATCTGTTGGAGGAGTCGAGGGTTCTTTGTGACCAATCATTACAAAGTACCAAACATTATATCCCTTTACTTGCACATATCATTTCATCCTTCCACTCCAAAGCGCATAGTTTTTTCCATTAAATACTGGAATTTCATTCTTTGTGTAATCCATGATCTCCCTTCCAGTGGTTAGACTGCTTGTCAAGGAACCTACTTTGACACCAATTTTTGGAAATACTGAGAGGAGGGAGAAACAATATTTCACTTGTAATTAGTTAATTATTAATTTTCATAGCATTAGTAAATAAAAATAAAAATCATCAACACATCACAAGAGAACTACATAAGAAATTTTTAGGTGGAAACCCTTTTGGTAGAAAAACCACCAAATTCTTTTCTGATATAATTTATGAGTACAAAATTTCTCAGCTCCAACTGAAGAGGAAGCTCCAACTATGTAGTATATCTAGGGGGGATAGTATGGGGTACAGAGGGAGGTACCCAAGGGAATAATGTAATAATGGGATGAGCCATAGTAATAAATAAAGTGGTTAACCTGTATCATGTAAGGGACCACAAGTAGTTAGCAATAATGTAATAAACCCATGGTATTATATAGATGGTATTGAGGGAACCATGGTAATGACCCAAGGTATTGTATGTATGAGGCCTATATAGAGGCTAGAGACTCCCATTAAGAGAGGTCAAGGATTATTGTATTATCAAGCATATGGCTTGTGGAGTGTTCTCCTTCCTTAAGGAGTGAATGTATGGTGTTACCCTACCTTAAGGGTTTTGATCAATAAAGAATAATTTTCTATATTTCAGATCTTGTTATTTCTGGGTTATTTCTATTATCATATATTTTCAAATCAGATCTATAACAAGTGGTATCAGAGCACTTTCTTGGGCAAAGCAGAGAATTTTTATTTTTATTTTTGTAGGAACTTTTTGGGGCGACAAGTTTGCAGATCATATATGTATGTTTTGGTGCAAAATTTGTAGAATACAATTGCATATATGGGTTTTTTTGCGAAAATATACCCAATTTGAAAAAAAAATCGGCCAAACTAGAGTCTAGATGAAGGAAATATTGCTGATTTAAAAATCAGATGTGTTGTAAACATTTTTCAAGGTGGCGAGTTTGTAGATCAGATATGTACGTTTTGGGACAACATTTGAATAATATAATTGCAGATATGGGTTCTTTTCAAAAAAATACTCAATTTCAAAAAAAAATCACTCGAATTGGAGTCCAAATGAGGGAGATATTGTTGATTTAAAGATAACTCTTTTTTTAGAAATTTTTGTGATGATGGGACAGTTGCAACGTGAATCTGGAATTACAGTGCCTAGATCGGGATTTGTATCACATGGGAAGATGTAGAATGGTTGTTCCATTTCTAAAAATAGGTCATAATAAAGGTTCTAAGCAATATTGACTGAACTGTGGCCACTTTAAATGTTCGCCAAGTAAGTGAATTTTTTTCTGTGTCGTCTACCAAGATGTTTTTTACAGGAAAAGATGATAGTCCTACTACTGAAGAATTCATACAGAGTCAAAAGTTCACATATGGGAAACATTGAAAATTTTTATTATCCCTTGGTTTCCAAGATGAGGCTGCCAGATGGTGAAACTCAATTTACAACAAACAGTTGTCCGAACTTTCGGATAAAGAATTTGAAAAACTCCTTTTGGACAAATGGTCTCATGCTAGAAAACGGGGGAATGAGACATATAAGGGGTTATTTTCTACTGGTAACTCCTTATTGTAGGTTCATGGATGTATTCATAAGGAGAAAATCATTGTCTATAAATCCTAGCTGCAAGCATAATCTTATCAATGTTAATTTGGCAAAAAAATTGCAAGTTCCAACGAAACACATTGAAAACACATAGGTTGATAATGAGGATGTTTAAGTTTATAAATATTTGAAGCTTTCTATGGATAAGTATGTGTTGCATTGTGATTTTTATGCTTCAGATATGGCTGACGTGGATGTGGTTTTAGGATACCCTTGGATGGAATCTATGGGTACTATCAATATTAATGTGCAGAAGAAATTCATGAAGCTCTGGTATAAAAAGAAGAAAATTACATTACAAGATATTTCCATCAATAAATAGGTAGAGCCCATGGAGGCTAAAGTAGAAGATGTTCCAAGGACTGACACATCAAATGATGAACCCTTGATGGTCGACATCCAAACACAAACATCAAACCAAGTACAAGAAAAATAGGTAGAGTCCAAGGAGGCTAAAGAAGAGAATGTTACAGGTATAGATACATCAGATGAGGAATCCATGGTTGAAGTAATATTGGAATATAAGCAAAAACAACAGACACCACAACATGTACTAGATACTAATCAGGCTCCTTTAGGCGGTGAATTAAAGAAAGATACACCGGTGGCTAAAAATCAGCATATCACCACCCACATCACCCCGCAAGAAAACAACCAACACGATGGCAATGAATTAGCCACAAGGACAACAACCCATGCATGAAAAATAGAGAGGGGCGGCGATCCACCTACTAACATCAACACAGAAGAGCCACCAGGATCAACTTCCATCTCAAGCGAGCGAGGCACTAGCTAGATCGAGGGTTCACCTTTCTCTTGGATGGCAAGATGCATGTGCATGGTACCAGTGGACTACTCTTTTGATTAGATCTTATTATTTGTATTCTTCTTATGTTTTGAGGATGAAACATGTTTAAGGGGGGTAGTATGGGGTATAGAGGGAGGTACCCAAGGGAATAATGTAGTAATAGGATGGGCCATAATAATAAATAAAGTGGTTAACTCGTATCATGTAAGGGACCACAAGTAGTTAGCAATAATGTAATAAGACCATGGTATTAGATAGATGGTAATGAGGGAACCATGGTAATGACCCATGGTATGGTATGTATGAGGCCTATATAGAGGCTAGAGACTCCCCATTGAGATATGTAAAGGATTATTATATTGTCAAGCATATGGCTTGTGGAGTGTTCTCCTTCCTTAAGGAGTGAATGTATGGTGCTACCCTATCTTAAGGGTTTTGATCAATAAATAGTCATTTTATATATTTCAGATCTTGTTATTTTTGGGTTATTTCTATTATCATATATTTTTAGATCAGATCTATAACAAACTTCCTAGTACTCTAAAAAAGAATTCAATTTATTAGGATTCTCCAACTCCTAAAAGGATGGTCCAACACCCTAGGTTACCAGCTCCAACTAGAATGATGCTTCAATGCCCTAGTTTTATCAACTTCAACTAAAAGGATGCTTCAACACCTTACAAGCTCCAACTTTCCCTAGCACCATGCTACCACCCTCAAGAAAATCCCTTATCTAATTGGACAAGGTTACTAGGTTACCTAACTCTTGAGCATGGTTACAAGAATGGGATATTTGTCTCTCTTATTTTTTCTCTCCATGTTAAAAGCTTAAGTATAGTTATAAACCTCCCCTTAACTAGGAACCAACTTCTATATTCAATTTTAGATTCACAGTCTTTAGTGACAACCTTAGTGAGGCTATTAAAATAAACAAGGACTGGTGATAACAACTGCTTAGTCCTTAAAGAGGTATAGTAGTACTAATATCAAGGCTTATGTAAGGAATCACCAATGATAGATTTATAATAAGCCACATACATAATGATACCATATTTTCCCAAGGGTTGTGTAAATCATCCCACATGTGGATGTAAATTTAGTTTATGACTAATGACAGTGCCCTAAGCTTCAGTATCACCCATGGCTACAACATCCATAAGAAGTCTTGTAAAATTATAACTCTAGTAAGTAGTTATAGTCAATAAAATACCTCAAAGTGGGCATGGGGGTGAGGCTCATGAATTTCCTCCCAACCATTGGCAAATTACATATAGTGTTGTTGTCACCCCCTAGTTGATGAAACATGTCCCAATCTAGAGGTCTAAACTGCCTTCACCCTACATGTAGGTGCTTATTTATAGGCTAGTACTGGGATGCAAAGGGAATTTTCTCAAACACCCATCAAACCATGAGGGACTCCAGAGATGAATATCCCCACCCTTGCTTAATTTATGGAATCTAAGGATCTGCATCCACCCTAAAATTATCCAACAACTCCACCAAATTTTGGGAATCCAGAGCATGCTAGCTTTGAGCATTCAGCAAGAAGCCTACGCTAGGGCATCTAGAGGCCTCCACCCTCTTCCCAATTCATGTACCACTCAATCAATAAATTCATCATTAGAATTAAGTATCTCATGACTACAAGGCAGTGTTATGAGGCATAAAGGGCGTCCCAGGTGTTAATGATTCCCAAATAATATGCAGTAAAGAGGACTAACTGAAGCAACTTCTAGCTCCATATTCCTTGAGATAGTAATCTATTTTGCATGGAATTATTTTAGTTAGCAAATTGAGAGGATTAATTTCATTTAATTGCTTTCAAGAAGCACCTTTTCATTTGTAAAACTTGTAAAATTTGGATGGTAATTGGGACATATTCTACACTTCTCCTCCCAACCATTTAACAGACTACTACTGCAGTTGTCACCCCGTAACTCAAGAAGACTATCCCAATGACCAAACATTCAGGGATTATGGAGGTCTAATATGGCCCCCACCCTTCTAGCATAGCAATGTTCAAGTACAAGACTCCAGAGATCTAGCCTGACCTCCATCCTCTTGACATAACAATGTTCAAAGACAGGGGCTCCAAAGATCTAATCTGATCTCCACCCTTCGTACAAGGGATCCAAATATCTAATATGATATCCACCATTCTAGCATAGCAACGTTCAAGTACAGGGGCTCTAGAGATCTAATCTAATCTCCAACCTTTTGGTATAATTGATCCAGATTTATGCAGGAATGAAATGAAATACAGATTCAAATAGAAACACAGATCTACATTGAAAACTAAACTTCAATTCATTAATAACAAAATATTTAAATTATTTACATGTAGAATGGAAATAAACTAGCTAAGGCGATGGTAGCTTATCTCTGAGAATAGATGTAGTAGCTGCATCCCTCTGAACTCTATTACAATGAGGCTCCAAGGAATTTTTATTATTGAGAAACAAGGGAAAACCCTAAACATCCAAAAACCTAACCCTGGGAGATGAAGCGCCAAAAATATGGGCCCTGTCAGGTTTATTTGGTACATCAAATTCCTAGGGTCACAACTTTTCCATATGATTTTTGTTTGATGCATATGATACCTCGTTAGAAAGATCTATTCGGGGACTACAACTTTTGACTACAAATCCACACTACAAATAGTGATGAAAAAAAAAAAAAAAACATTGTTTAGAACCCTAAAATGGCTCTCAAAGTTCAGGACCCTAGAAATTGCCAAAAATAGTAAAATATGCTACAATTAAGGAAACTGAAAGAAATAGTGTTGGGGGTCCACGTGGAATAAGAAGGTGGTCACCGATATCCACCTAGGTCAGTTCCCTCACACCCCCGCCCTAGGAAGAAATGGTCCCCATTGTGTTGAGTTCCTCCATGAGATGGGGAAACTTTTTTTGAACTTGGTGCCTAATGAGCCACTTTCCCTAATACAGGGGTTGGTCAGCTTTGACAACCTAATATTTTTGGATCATCTATTGGCGATTTTTCTTGACCTATCTGTCAGTGATCCAATTAATTGTGGCCTATTCCATGTAGTATGGGTTGAACTCTTATGGTGAAAATGTTCGAAAATGTCCAATGTGTCCAACAATGGTGGAAGGTATGGTCGAAGGAAGCCCACATTGAACACTCGGTGCACACCAAGGAATGGGGGAATGTTGAGCTCAAAAGTGTTGTCTCCCACAACCTTGGTGATGGTGTGTTCACGATGGTGGATGTTGCCAACATTGTAAGGAGATCTCCCCAATGTGAAGTCCCAATTAGACCTCACACCATTTGGTGTAGGAGTCCCATTCAATCATATGGTCTAGCCACTGTTGGAAAGGTTTTAAATATATGCCTTGGTCACAATCAAACACAATAGAACACAACACCCCTTTGGAGCAGCAAGAATGTGAGGTTTGAAAGACACCCAATATAAGGTGTACAAGGGAGACTTCCACGACTAGTAGGGAAAATAGAGCCTCTCGTTAGAAAAGTAATATTACTATCAGGCTAAAGGGGGGACCCGGGAAGAAAGAGAAAGACTTATTGAATACCTATAGATTAGTCCACATAATAAACAACAATCATTAAAGCATAACAACACTCATTTAATAATATCCATATCTAAGCAATGAATTAGTTCATTAACTTAGTATGAGATTAAAATGACATATACCATAAACATGATAAGAATAATCCTACTATATCTATGATACATGTATGAAGAAGTGTCAGCTCATTGAGCTTCTCATTAAGAGTGAAATATCCCAAGTACATTATTACATAGATGAAACATTAAATCCAATAGTGGAATATAAGTCACAACTTGCTTCTCCAAAGAATGATCTATCTCCTATGTATTACAAGATAAGCAAAGGAAATACCTCTAGAATATAAGCCATCTGCTTGAGTTATGAGGAGCTATTTATAGCAAATTATAATGAAATTTGAGCTTCCTCATGACTCTTCGACTTCTATGACTGTTCATATTCTATACATGACTCATTACATTCCAATGCATTTCTATTCACATTCCATATGTGTCCCTTGGACTTCATTACATATCATTAATTACATAAGAATAATTACACATGAAACGATGGTTATATAAGACAAAATTGATAATGGGACAAAGACTCATCAAATTAATAAGTCATTTGATTCCTCATACAACTCAATTGTAATGTAAGTGTTTCACGTTATGAATTCCATGGAGATGGCTTTGACCCGAAGTGGAAAGTCCTTAATGTAGCATATCTTCACCTCCAGTGCCTCCATAAATATGTTCTTGGAGTTCGACTGTACATTATTCCATAGCCATGAAAGTTTCATATGAGCTTTGACTAGTGTGATGGTGTACTGCAGAATAATTTATTTTACTAACTTCCAAACCTTCTTGTTCTATGTCATGTTTGATCTACTCAATGTATTTCTTGATCTCCTAGAAGATGATCTCTCTGCCTCAGATTGCCTCAAGTGTCCCTATCAAAGGCATCCCATGCTTTTGTGTTAGAGACTCAAAACCATTATGTAGTTCCTTATATGCAGAAATAGTGCTAATCGAATGTTCTGCAAGACACATGTAGTTTTGATGGTGGAGTCTCGACTGAACTCTATCTATCTCTATGGAAATCTTGTCTTTCTTCTCCAAATGTTGTGGAGCATCTATATACTTTGAAGCGCTCTCCTAAAGATGATCAACTGCTTTGTTTTCTACCTTCATGAGTTTCACCACTTCTTGTGTTTTATTTTGAATTCCAACAAGAGGATCCACCACTTTTTGTAGAAGAATAACTTCATCATATAGTCATGCCATGCTGTCCTCCATTGACCCCAATTCTTCCTACATGGTTGACTGCCATTTTGCGGTGTTGAGGATTTGTGATGACAACAACTGATTTTCTATCGAAATATGTTCTGCATGTTGCTTCAATGCAATAATTTCTCTTCTCAGCCTGGAATTCTCATTCAACAAGTACTCAGAATTATCCTGTGTCATTGTAATGAATGCAACATTTTCTACCATGATCACTATGGGGTTCCTCTTGGTGTTGGCAGTTATCACCTTCTATGTAGAAATTGAGACTGGATTCTGAGGATCTTTGGGGAAGTTTCTATGCCTCTGCTACATGATCCTCTTCTTAAGTTGATCAAACATTACACTCCATACATACATGTCTCTGTTAGTTGGTGGAGGTGTGATCCCTATTTCCCCTAATGCAATATGACCACCTATGAAAGGAGGTTCCTCTGGGGTGTCTCATTCATCATCCATGGGTTGGATAGTATCCTCTTCCTCCAACTCTTATTCTTCAGTCTCCTGATTCGACTTCTCTTCTTCCAATCCCTGTGTTGCTTCTTCCTCCTAGGACTGCCTCTAATGTTGTTCTTTTATTCTTCTCTTATCTTCTTATTATTGTTGTTTCTTCTGAAGAAACTCATCTTGCTTCCTCTTCTCCTCCTCTTCTTCTTCTTCTCTCCTCTCCTTCTCTTCCTGAATAGCTCCTATGTTTAAAGGATCGGATTTCCATTTCTTTCTACTATTGCCTATCAAATAATATTTTATCCTCTTCTTAGGAGCTACTTTCCTTGTTTGAGGAGTTATATGTTCTTCCTCTTGCATCTGTAAGTCTTGGGTTGGTGGACCTTGGGGTGAACTAGTCTCCATCCCTAGATGTTCCTTCATGTTTTTGTTGTACCATTTCTTTATCTTCTCATATTTTGTTGTGGAAATTGATGAATACCATGTATTGTGACTGATCCTTTCACAATATTTCTTGCACACTCTCCTGGGATCATATCCATGAAATTATTTAGTAGTGAAGTGAAAGTAGTATATCTCTTGTATTTTTGACGTTTTTACCTTGTGGCTCTTTAACTCATATAATCTAATCCTCAACAAGAAGGTGGGCCAAGGGGATTTCTTCCTCCTATGAAGAACTTTTGACAATACCTTGTCCAACTAATTTTCTACTTCTTGCATGACCATCTTATTGGTGACATATCGCAACATGAGATGAGGGGATATCTGAGAACCAAAACATTTGATGTATGTGCCCTCAAGAGTTGCGAACCAATTCGTGATATCTCGAAGTGACTCATTGTTGGGATAGGGTCACTAGGGTAAGTTTTGGGGTTAGATAACCCAAATTTTGTATATGTTTTTGTAAAAGATGTAAAGCCTTCACAATATGTGGATGCAGAGTGCGTAGATAAATAGGAGTCAAAGGGGTCTTAGCCCCTTGTTTGGATAGATAGATAAGTCATTTTTGAGACTCACCCATGGTCTGTGGACCATGGTATTGTATTAAGAAGGCTATAAATAGTTGATTCATAGCGAGTCTTAGAGTAACTTAAGAAGATAGAGATAGCAAAGAGAAAAGATAGAGATCGTTTTGGGTGAGTATTAAGGCAGGAAGGCTCTGCTTCTTGTACTTCGGTAAGAAGGGGAAGGCTCATGTAGCTAAGTGCGCATGATGCCTTGGTAAGTCTGCAACTAAGTGCACGGACCCCTACATTTGAGTGCGTATGGTAGAAGAATCTGAACATTGAAGATCAATAAAGACTGATTTCGAAGAATTATTGAGCAATATGAGTATTTATGTTGATTTTGTTTATGCTATGATTTGTCGCTTATAATCTGTTTACTATGGAATAATGAATGAATGTTGTGCGAAACCACTAAATTTCTCTTATTTATGCATGAGTTAAGTAGTTATCTAGCTTCACGAAGATAAAGAGTTATTTTTGCTATGTTTATGATGAATTGGATAGATCTGCGCGTAGTTAGATCTAGGGTTACTTATTGATGTGTGAAAGTAAATAGCTTGTCTATTTAAAGTCCACAATAATGATCGTAGACCTTCGCACAGGTCTAGAAGTCATTTTCATAGATTTGCAGTAGCGAACCATAGGAGACTATTGATCTGCGCGAAGGTAGATCTGAGCTATAGGAGCTTAAGAACCACTTATCACATGTCCCTGGATGCAGAAACCTAGTTCTAGCATCCCCTAATACTGCTTCAAGTGAGACTGTAGCTTGCACTATGCAAGTTGTTTCCAAAAGGGCCAACAGTTAGGGTTTTGTTGGTTGGTGTGAACAACTTTGAAACTAGATCAAGCCCCCTTAAGCCAACACTCCTTCACCTGATATTTCATGTAAGGAGGATCAATCTCGAATATCATCTGAAAGATAACTGTAAATAATTTCCTAGCCAATTTGTCATATATGCCTCTAAATATTGATTCTGATAACACTCTGCAGTGGAAGTAAATCGAGAACTTCTCCTTAGGGATTCAGTTCCATTTCATTCTTGGAAACACATATTGCGCACAAATTTCTTATAATAAAAATGCAAACATGTAGAACTCTAGTGCCTAGTTCGCCCTCAAATATGTTTTTTCCTGCTCCACGTGACATTTCAACTCAAATGACAATATATCTTCCCAATTGAAAACTTTCCCGTGAGTTACCACCATGTTGAGCATATATATCCAATTCTCCTCAAACACCTCAACGTTCTTACACCTATGCAACCAACAACACATAACTATTAGATACTAATATACATCTCTAAGAATCTTAGTCGGATAGTCTGTAGATGAGCGATGAAAAACTTAGCAAGCTCTCGACACCCTGATTTGATAATGTCATTAATCTTGAGGTCAACCCATCTAATGTAAAATTTATCATTTGCATATTTTGGGGGCTTGAGCATCTTGTATTATGTATGCATGTATTCACCATAGTAGGTGGTGAGATGAACACCACTCTAATCCATATGGATATCGGTGGCCTCCTGCCTATTCCACTTTGACCCCCACCACTATTTCTTTTAGTTTTTCAGTTTCCTTAATTGTAGCACAATTTACTATTTTTGGCATTTTTTCGGGTCTTGAACTTCCAGAGCTATTTTGAGGCCCTAAATGACGCTTTTTTGGAAAATGAGTAACCTCATGTTTGTGGTCCAAAGTTTTATTCCTCAAATAGATATTTCTAATGAGGTATTGTGTGCATCAAACGAAGATTGTATGCCAAAGTTACGACCCCAAGAAGTTGATGTACCAATTTACCCAAACGGGGCCCATAGTTTTGGTGCTTCATCTCCTAGGGTTAGGTTTTTGGATGTTTAGGTTTTTCTGTTATTTCTCAATAATAAATAGGCCTTCGAGCCTCATTATAACACAGTTCGGAGGCATGTAGCCACCACATCTCTTCTCAAAGATAAGCCACCATTGCCCGAGCTATTTTATCTCCATTCTGTATGTAAGCATATTTCAGTTCTGTGATATTAATGAAATGAAGTTTTATTCCACTACATCTCTTTTTTTTATGTTTATATATGTATAATGTTTCATTCCTACATAATTCTGGATTAGTGGTATCAGAGCGGTCTTCTCTTTCTCTTTTTTTCTTGCATGTCGCCAGCGAGGTCAGGGTATAAGGAGTTAGGGATTAAACTAGTTGAACCTTTGCAAGACCAGCCTCGCAAACCCCGATGGCCTCCCATGGAGAAATAAAATAAAGACAAGGGGGGCATGAGATCCTTTCAAATATTTCTCAAGGAATCCCTCGAGAAAAATAGGAACGCAATGATGGATCAATTTTCCTAGATCCTTCAGTGACTACCCACAAGCAATGCATCTTCATCTAGCAGCCACTCTGGAGGCACCACTCCTTTTAAGGTACAAGTTAAATTTGATATTCCCATATTTAAAGCCCAAATATATGTAGATATCATAAATAGATGGTTAAATCTTTTGGAAGGATATTTTTTAGTTCATGACTTTCTAATTGGGAAAATATTACTTTTGCACTTCTCAAAACTACCCCAGACATTAAGGACTGGTAGAAACTTATTGTGAATGAAAGGACGAGAGGGAATCCTCATTGTTTTCAGCTGCACCCACTTGGAATTGTTTATGAGATGTGATCAAGGAACAATATTATCCTATCGGGAGCTATGAAGATAAATAAATAAAGTGGACCATGCTGCAATAGGGAAGGGAGCAAGATGTGTCGAAGTTCACAAATGTTTTCCACACCCTTCGCACGAAGTTGGGTATCAAGGGTTATGAGAAATATTTGGTACTCAAGTACCATGGCTGTCTACACAAGTACATCCACGATGAGATGGAATAATTGGACATCTCCTCACTTGGTGACGCATATCGATAGGTTGTCAAAATTGAGCAGAAATTTAAACAAAAGAAGTGAGACTTCGGATCTATGAATCTGAAGCAAGGGAAAGGCACCCCCAAGTTGTGTAACAAAGGACAAAGTCAAGGTAGGGTGACACAAGACAACACGCCAAAGTTGCAAGTGAAGAACAACAACACGAAGGGAAAGAAGGGCACAGGGTAATAGTGTGAGTTCCATAAGAGCCCCACTCACAACACAAGTGAGTTTTGATCGAAGCAATCACTGGTGGTCGAACTAAAGGTTTTTGAATCAGATGCATGTTTTGAATCCGAGTCAGAAAATAAGGGGAATAACAAAGGGAAGAAGATTAACGATGTGGATCCTAGTTCCACCATTGCCACCACCAAGATCCTGAAGGATGAGCCCCAAGATCTAGAGGAGGGGGAGTGTCTCTTCCACTCATAGATGTGGGTGAAGGGTTCCTAATTGCATTTAATTTTTGATAATGGGAGCCAAAATAACCTCATTTCAGCAGAGGTTGTGAAGCGGTTGGGCCTACCAACCACACCACACCCACATCCGCACACCATTGAGTCGCTTCACCAAGGGCGATATCTCTGTGTCATCCAACTGTGTCGCCTTCCCTACAACATTAAGCCCTTCACGGATGAGCTATTGTGTGATGTTTCTCCTCTTGAATTTTTTGATGTATAATTAGGCCAACCATACTTGTGGAAGTGGCATGTTGTGTATGAGTCTAGGCCTCACACTATTATAAATTTTTGTTGTATAATTAGGCCAACCATACTTGTGGAAGCGGCATGTTGTGTATGAGTCTAGGCCTCACACTATTATTATTACTTTGGGTGATAATTTGTACAGGATACTGGAGGTAGCACCACCTACCACCATTTCTTTGATCACTGTGAAACAATGCAGTAAGATCATTTCCTAGACTGGGAAATTTGTTTTCCTTATGATTCACCCTTAGGGAAAGAAGAAGATTGTGGCCATGACCTATAGATAGGACTCCTCTGCACAACAACCACAGATGTACAAGGTTGTGGAGGAGTACAAGGACATATTCACCTCACCCACATGGGTACCTCTACATTGTCAGGTCAAGCATTCCATCGATTTGACCCCGGGTGCACTGCTACCAAATGGACTGATCTATCGATGCTCTGTTCTAGGGAATGATGAAATCAAGAGGCGGATTTAGAAGTTGTTGCAGAAAGGTCACATCAGACCAAGTTCATCACTCTGTGGGAGCCTAATCGTGTTGGTATAGAAGAAGGATGGGACCTGGAGAATCTGTATTGACTATTAGGTGCGAAACAAGATCATTGTCTAGAACAAGTATCTAATCCCATAGATTGATGACCTTCTAAACCAACTTAATGGGGCCAAATATTTCAGCAAGATTGGCTTGAAATCCGGTTATCACCAGGTACTGATCGAACCCTCTGATGTGTGGAATCCTACCTTCAAATCTAAGGAGGGCCTTTTTGAATGGTTAGGCATGCCTTTCATGTTAACAAATGCCCCCGCAACCTTCATTAAGTTGATGGATGACATATTACGACCCTTCACCAACTCATTCATGGTGGTGTATTTGGATGATATTCTGATCTTCAGCCAGAGTTGGAAAGAGCACCTCCACCATATTCGATAGGTCCTCCAAACCCTACAACAACACAAGTTGTGTGCCAATTTTGATAAATTCACTTTTGGTATGACCTAAGTTCAATATCTGGGGTACATCATTAATGAGCAGGGTGTGCATGTGGACCTAGCCATGATACAAGTCATTTGGAATTAGCCAGCCCCAACCACTCTAACAGAGCTCTGCAACTTTATGGGCCTTACTAACTTCTACCGCAGGTTCATGTCAGGGTTCTCTCATATCACGTGGCCCTTGGTCAAGTCACCAAGGGATGAGTGAAAGCAAAGTTCTTTTGGTCTGAATCCCAACATAAGGTGTTTGTTGAGTTGAAGAATCACCTCTCCTTTGCACCAGTGCTCACATTACTAGACCTACAACAATCATTTGAGATTGAGACATATGCTTATGAATATGTTATTGGTGTAGTTCTTACTCAACAAGGGCATCCAATGGCATATCACAGTGAGACACTCACAATTTGAAAGTATTCCACCTCTAGCAAAGAGATATATTCCATTGGGTAGGTCTCCTGAAAATGGAATCATTACATTTTGGGGAAGGAAACAGTCATCAACATAGACCACCAACCCCTGCAATCTATATATACACAAGGGAAGTTGCATAATGATTTCCATCAGAAATGGTCCACATACGAGCAATAGTTCCATCTAAACATTAATTACAAGAAGGGTAGCACCAATAATGTTGCAGACTGCCTCAACCAACCATCAATCATGGCGTTGACCATTATGCTCGACTCTTATGGGCACAAGACTGCGGGGTGGCCACACCTTTACAAGAGTGATCGAGAATTTGACAAAACATACCAGACACTCCTGGAAGAAAAGCAAGTTCCAAATTTCCACCTCTAGGATGCACTGTTATGCCACCTGGGACACCTTTTTGTTCATTCAAGTGAGCGTGCCAAGAGGATTTTGGAGGTGCACTACAGTTAGGTTACTGGACATTTCGAGGTAGAGAAAATAGTGGCAGTGTTGCAGAGGTATTTTTATTGGTCGAACCTTCGATAGGATGTTCGAAAGTACATCATATCATGCACTACTTGCACCATATCCAAACCAACCATCAAGAAGAAAGGCCTATATACTCCTCTACCTACTCCTAGTCAAACATGGGAATCCATCTCCATGTATTACATGTCGTGCCTTCCTTCTACTGAGCATGGAAATGACTATGTTTTCGTGGTCATCGACAGATTCTTTAAGATGGCCATTCTGGTGGGATGCAAGAGGAGCATCAAACAAAAGACACTGCTAATATATTCTTTGAACGGGTGTGGATACACTTTGGGATCCCACAATCCATTATCTTAGATCGAGACATCAGTTTCTGAAGTAAATTTTGGTCAAGTATGTGGTCGATGTTGAGTACCAATCTCACTAAGTCCACTACTTTTCGTCCCCAAACTGATGGTCAAACAGAGGTTGTCAACAGGATGATCGTATAAATTCTACACATATAGAACTCGAAGAATCCATGCACATGGGATGAAATCCTCCCCTATGTCCATCACAACTACAACAGATCTCTCCATAGCTCAACTAGCCACAACGCTTTTAAGGTGGGATTGGGATTCTATCCACTATGTCCCATTGGTGTGGCCATCCCATTTGCAAGTACTTTGGTATATTTGGCTTATGTCTAGTCTAAATCTAACAAGGCTAATAGCATCATTGAGTACATTCAGTACATCTGACACAAAATCCAACTATATTGGGTTGTCAAAGTTGGTCAACTCTTGCACCAAGGCAAGTGGCTCACCAAGGACCAAGTTCATCAGAAGTTTCCCCATCTCATGGAGGCACTCAATGCAATGGAGGCCATTGCTTCCTAAGGGGGGAGGACTGATCTAGGTGGATATTGTGGCCACTTTCCTATTCCACTTGGACCCTCACCACTATTTCTTTCATTTTTTCAGTTTCCTTAAGCGTAGCACATTTTACTATTTTTGACAATTTTTCGGGTCCTGAACTTCAGAATCCGTTTTGAGGCCATAACAACAGTCTCTTGGAAAATGGGAAAGCATGAGTCTTTAACTCATGTTTGTAGTCCTTGGATAGATATTTCTAACGAGGTATTGTGCACGTCAAGCAGAGATTGTATGCCAAAGTTACAACCCCGGGAAGTTGATGTACCAATTTACCCAAACAACGCACATAGTTTTCGTGCTTCATCTCCTAGGGTTAATTTTTTGGATGTTTAGGGTTTTCCATTGTTTCTCAATAATAAATAGGCCTTTGACCCTCATTGTAACATAGTTTAGAGGCATGTAGCTACCATATATCTTCTCAGAGATAAGCTACCATTGTCTGAGCTAGTTTATTTCCATTATGTATGTAAGCATATTTCAGTTATGTGATATTAATGAAATGAAGTTTTATTTCTGCTACATATCTATGTTTATATTTATATTTGTATTTTGTTGTGTTCCTACATAATTTCTTATTACACTCTCACTGCAAAGCATGAGGTGAGAGTCATCCATATGTGAAATTATCCATTCAATCCCCTCGCACATGGGATGACCGAGAATTTTCATGCGATCCTATGTATCCTGGACTTCTTCATATTGATGTATGCATGCACATATTCTAAGTTCTCAGCAAAATTCTCCTGCATGAATGTCTCCTTGATCTTGCCCCATGGAACCTCAGTAGGTTTTATCAATGAAGCATTGTGTTTGCATATATGGGAATGTTTTGCTTTGTAACTTTGATAGGTTCCTCAATGTTTTCTTATGAGACTTATTTGGAGGCCACTTTACAGGGAGGCATGGCTCCAACTGGTGAAGACAGGGTGACAATATTTTTAGCACAAACACCTATTTGTGGCAGCACACCCATAATGAAAATATTAGCTTAAAGAAACCTACTTATGAATAAATACTTGTAAATGGTGTACAAAGAGCCATCACATGTAACTAAACATGAAAATATATCGATGATAGTACAAAATCACTTACATGCATGAGAAAATAGGCATCCAAATTAGGAGGGCACACTTTCAAAGCACGAAGGAGTGTAAAGGTTCATTCAGGGCTTTGTAATGCGCTCATGCACTCAATCAAATGAATAAAACCATCAAGGGTGCACCAGTGCACTCCGAAGGGTCGAAGGGGTGAATTGTTGGGCTTTCAAGCCTTCACAATGTGGTCATGTGCTCAAGGAGAGAGAGAGGTCGCATTGGCACACCCAAAAGGGATGAAGGAACATACTGACAAGTCTCCATTCCTTCACAATGCGCTCATGCACTCAAAGGAAATGGGGGCACACTGGTGCACTTCAAAGGGATGAATGAAAATGCTTCAAGACTTTGTGGTGTGCTCATGCACTCAAGGGAGGGCACAATTCTTCGTGGTGAAGAAGCACGTTCAGGAGGAAAACATGGTCATTTTGGGTGTAGTTTTCAATGTTGATTGGACTTCGAGCTCTAGAAATGTCCTCTGCTTGTTGGAAGCTCAGAAACAAGTTTAACAACAAGATTTGATGATAATATGAGAAGAAGAAAGATATGCAAGGTTATATAAATGATGTCACATTCACAATGGAATATCAAAGGTTAAATAATGTCAACGTTTTCTGCATGTGACAACATATTAACACTTGCAACATGAACATTGAACATAAATGCCAACAAAAAATTGAAAAACGAAGGAATGACATCACGAGAAGTAAGAATGATAGTGAAATCAGGAAAGGAAATGAAAATATTTGACACGAAAAACTTACTTGTAGCGTTGGTTGATGAAGAGTTTCTTGATCCATAGTTGTGTGCCCAACTCAGATGAGAATTATTATGTAAATGAATGATTAACTGGGTTGATTTAAGAGTTTACATGCAAAATTGATTCATGCATGATCGCCACTTGTTGTCACGTGAAAGCGTTAGTTAAGAGAATTTATGTGGGATCCTATTTTGTAGGAGTGCATCCACATGCAACTAAGAGGCTCATGCATGCACCCAGGAAGAGCATATGTCTTTAGCATGAAGGAGTGCACTCAAGGCATGTGCAGTTTCTCAGCATGAAAGGGTGTGCTCAAAGAGGGTGCATTTCTTCATCAACTTGGAGTGTGCTTTTTCCTTTGTGAGTGATTTTCTTGGTTTTGTTTTCTTTTTCTATGCTTTTGAGTGTTTTTCAAATGTGTGCATGGTGAAAAGGAAAGTTTCTAAGTAAAGATAAGCGATGAGTTCACTTAACCATGGCCTAAATAACTCAAACGCTTCTAAAGGATAATTGACAACACTTAGGAAACATTGACTTAGGAGGATGCGACATTAGGAGAAAACATACAAGTAGCAAATCAAACAATATGACGACACAAGGGGGCTTGAAATGAAAATTGATGTAGGCTCCAAAATTGGCTTAGGCAAAAATTTTAAAGAGTCATTTTCATAGTGACAACATGGTGTAATGCCCATATCGGAGTGATCAAAGCTTCCGACGGACTCTAACAAGGCATTATTTCTACAAATGAATCCAAAATTTGTCGCCCACCTAAAACTTATACAACACCGATGCCAATCATGCCATTGATTTTACTTGGCATTGGATTTATCCAAGATGCCATGAACTTGTTGGCAGACGTTCTAGATGCATTTAATAAACCTATTTTCTTTACCAGCCTCAGATTTTACATGTGTGGATTATTCCTGTGTAGTTGCATGCGGCATGAAAACATCAATCAAACATAATGGTTGAAATATCAGACCCACTCGAAAGGGGTTGCGACCCATCGAGATATGGATAGCTTTGTTATAGTTATGTTGCACATAGGGAAGGCTCTCATCCCATGTTCATGGATTCTTGGAGTTGTACATGCACAATATGTGCACAATCGTCTTGTTGACAACCTTTGTCTAGCCATCCACCTTGGGATGGAATGAAATCGAATTGGTAAGCTTGGTCTCCAATAATGACTAGAGAATTGACCGGAATGTTCTTAGGAACCTACTATCCCGATATGATATTGTAACACCCTCCTCCCACATCTACCCAAGTAAACACGCCAACCGGGGTAAACATGAGACGAGAGGATGCTATTATCATATTCAACCTCCTATGTAACCTTAAGGAAGTGGAATCAATGGAAACATGACACACTATCATCCAACATCAGCTTCAGAATCCTCATAAGACATGTTAGCCACTTAGACAACCTGCCCCTCGGCCCCACTATTGTTATGGATCTCTTAGGCCACAATCACTCTCATGTTATGGGAAAGGGAACAACCAAAAACCCAAAGTCACTCTCATAGGCTTGCCTGCTAGAGACTAGAGACCAAAGTTGCCAATTATGTGTTAGTTACCCCGGGATATAAGCCACTTTTTTAGGCCCAGAGCCCAGGTCACTGCCCAAAATAGAGTGATAGCTTGAAATCATTAAAATTATAGGGAAACAATGATGCAAAAGCAATAATCTAAACAACACTATAACCAGACGCCTACTAGCCATGACAAGAATTTCATCAAACATACCATCAACGTGTAACCTACGGGTGTGAACAACATAATTAAGTGTAGGTATCTCATACTTATCTGAAATATCTATAAGCCATTGTTACCTCATGCCTTTTGTTGCATTATCATCTATTAGGTCATAAACACATTATCCATTCATGTATAAGTAAAATCATGCTAAGATCCATACATAATTCTTGTCATAGAATATACATATAACCAACATAATAGGAATAGAAATACCATAAACATATTAGCCATCAAAATCCACATATACATCAATACATTTACACATGAAAATCAAGGGAATGAATTTCTCATTAATGAATGCAATGAACCAACCGGGGATGGGACTACCGCATTCCACCCGACCATATATTGGCTGAGCCAAGTCTCTCTTCAGTCAATCACCCCCATTCCATATTCCAAGCGTGAATGTGGGACTCATAGAACACACAAAACACCGATCAACGTGGATTCCACGAGAGTTCTCCACCTACACCATCAGGAATTTGAGTGCCTCCTGGTCTTTTAGGCTTTACTGTGCATCCACAGTCTGATCCAAGGATCACTAGGCCCTACACTGAGACATACTCCCCAAGCTTTACCATGCATCTGATCCCAAAACCACTAGGCTCAAAAGAGAGAAAATACACCTCTTGGCTTTATCATGTATCCTATCATTCACCAATAAGGATTCCTAGGCCCACCGAGGCACATAATCTGGCTTTATTGCAACTTGCAATTCGGTTGAGGGGTTACTAGGCCAATGGCTTTGCGATCCTTAGTCTGGTTCAGAGACCACTTAAACCATGTGTTTTTCAATTCAAATATCCACCCCACTCAGCTTCGAATCCAATCCATCCATCCCACATAAACTTAATGGGAGAACCCATCTCATCAAAGCTATCAGGAAATGGCAAGGTTAGGCTAAAAATACTGTCACACCTGGAAAAACCCATGCCATCGTAGAAAATAAACACATGGAGCCTCATGCATGCCAAATATAGCAAAGAAAATACACATGCTTGTCGATGCTTATAATGAAGCTTTTTGTAGCTACTTGATCCTACCTTTCCCTGCTTGATTTTTGCTTCCTCTTGCCTACTTTGCCTTTCTTGCTCCAATGCCAAACTGCTCCAAGAAATTATGTGTCCAAGAGTATGAGAGAGAGAGAATAATGAGAGAGCTCCAAAACCCAACTGAAAAAAGGTTACCAACTAATCCTCATAAGCCTTTTTATGGATGAGGCCTCTATTTTATTCATTTTCCATTATTTTCCTTCATTTTCCTCCTCTCATGCAACCTGTGACTTTTCACCTCCTTTTCTCCTAGTTTCCATTATTTTCATAGATAATTGTGCCAAAAATGTCATTTTGCCTTTCCAAAGCCTTAGCCATTGCCTTTTCCAATTTTCTTAACCATAAACAACCAAATGAACACCCCTTAGGATGTCTTTCCCAACACTTAGCTTGGAATAAGTGTCCCATCGATTGGGGTTATTGTTTTTAACTTTTATTACTTGGAATTTTCACCAGGGCTGTTACAGAACCCTCCCCCTTAGGGGACACCGTCCTTGGTGTTCAATCACACATATACTTCAGCAACCTGCTGAAAGAAGACATATTTCTCATGGAGCTTTATAACAGAGCTCGATTTACTATTTACAATGAAAGATCTGCTCAAAACAAAACATCATGACAACATGATAACATACCACATAGTGGAGCTTTATAACACAACTCATTACGGTATTTACAATGGTCATCTTGTTGAGTACCAACCCACATGATATCATAACATCATGATAACATACTAACATGACAACATAATCATAATGACAGAACAACCATTCTGCATAGTGGAGCTTTATAACATAGCTCATGGCGGTATTTACATCCATATACACATGTACATATAGCAATATTTCCAAAATATATACCAAAAACATATATCAAATCATATACCAAAACATATATCAAAACATATATCAAACACCATATCTAAGCATATACCAAAACATCATATAAAATATACCAAACCATCATAAAACATATATAAACCACCATAAAGCATATACGAAACCACCTTAAAGCACATATCAAACCACCATAAAGCATATAAAAACCACCATAAGCATATACCAAACCACCATATCAAAGTTTCTTTGACTCAACCGAAAAACAACAAAGGATACATAGCCCGCATCTAATCTGCCATCTCCCATGTAGCTTCATCGGGCCCAAAGTGCTTCCATTGCACTTTAAATTTCTCGATTGCTTAGTTCTGGATAGAATTCTCCATCTGGTTTCACCTACATTATAGGCCATTCAATCACATGACCAACATCCTTAACATACTTCTTAAGCAAAGACATATGGAAAACATCATGGACTTTCATTGTTGGAGGCAGTGCATGTCGATAGGATACTGGCCCAAACCTTTCAATGATACTGAAGGGTCCACAAAATTGTGGTGCCATCTTGGCACATGATCCAATCCACAAGTATCTCTTCTTTGGTTTGATGTGCAAGTACACATGTTCCCCAACCTGGAACTCCTTGAACAACTTATTCCTATTTGTATAACTCTTCTGCCTATCCTATGATTCCTTTAGATTCTTCTTGATATCCTACATCTCTTATTCCATGTCTACAAACATATATGGTTCAATCAATACCCCACTAACCAAATCACTCCAGCTCATGGGAGTGTTACAACTTTGCCCATACAATGCCTTGAAAGTACTCATCCTTAATAACTCTTGATAATCGTTGTTGCATGCAAACTCTACCAAAGGAAGATACTCTTCCCACTTCTGCTGCTGATGAATCACTTACATCCTCAACATGTCCTCCAATATTCTGTTGACCCTTTTTGTCTTCCCATATGTTTGCAGATGATAAGTTGTGTTGAAGGCCAATTTTTTGCCCAAACCTGAAAATAACTCCTTCCAAAATTTGGAAGTGAACTTCGCATCCTTATCTGACACAATCTTCTTTGGAACATCGTGCAATATAACTACATCTCTGATGAATATGTGTACCACATCGCTATCTGAGAATGCAGACTTCACTAAAATGAAGTGTGCAACTTTTGTTAACATTTCCACAATGGCCATAATGGAATGATGTTGCTTCACTGTCTTCGGCAACCCTGTGATGAAATCCATGGAAATAACCTCCCATTTCCACTCTAGAATCATGATTGGTTGTAGTAGTCCACCTAGAAGTTTACACTATGCTTTCACTCATTGATAGTCAAAACACCTCACCACAAACTCTACTACATCCCTCTTCAAATTCTACCAGTAGTACTCTTCACCATTTTCAGTGTCTTTTGATAAACTGGGTGACTTGAATAAGATTTCACATGAAACTCGCTCAAGATCACCTTCTTGAGCTCACTGTTATCTGGTACATATATCATGTCTCAAAACTTGACTATTCCATCTGATGTAAGACAATAAACCATACACTGTGCACCTGCACCTGTACCTGCATTATACTTGTACCTGTACCAGCACCCTACTGCAATCTGTGCATAATCTCCATATACTTGACATCCTGTTGACCTGCCTAAATATCTTATCATGTAAGTCCATCCCATAAGAGCTCATAGCTTCCAAGTGATGTACCTATACCCGTTTTCTTAGAGCATATACCACCTTATTCTCTTTACCTTTGATGTACCTGATCTTGAAATCAAACTCGTTGATCTAGCCTACTCGGCGTTCAGGTTCGACTGATCAAACAAATACCTCAACCTAATATGATCACTCATAAGTACAAACCTCCTGCCAAGAAGATAGTTTATCCACATCTTCAATGCATGTATGATCATTGCTAACTCAAGATCAAGTGTCAGGTAGTTCTACTTGTGCTCATTTAGTTTTTGGGACTCATAGCACACCACCTATCCATCCTGCATAAGGACTCTGTTAGGCCCCTATACCAATAGGTGTCATATGTCATGATTGACTTGATGAGCTATGTAATATGTTCATAACTTACTTGTTGCAAAGGTTTTCCATATTTTCAAAAAATCAAAAAATTAAAAAATGTAAAGAGGGTATACCCTAAAAGAAAAATCAAAGGGTAAAAAGAATAAAAGATGGTAAAAAATGGGAAGAAAATGAACCCCAACAAAAAGAAAAGACCAGGAAAGTGTGCAATTCTAAATGCCACTACTTTTTTACTGTTGTAGAATAAACAATTGTGTGCAGTTTGTCACCTATGCCACAATTCATGAATAGTCAAATTGTTTAAACTTGGCTAATTCATTTTTCAATTTTATGCTGTAGAGATAGAGAATAAATATCTGACCAAATAGTGTAATCTTGGCAGATAAGAAAATCGGTAGAGTAAATAAAAGGAGCTCAATAGTTTAATCTGAGCCCTTGGATTTAATAAGTGCAGACTTAGATAGCCTTTTCCATGTAAAAGAAAAGGAAGATTTGATAAGGGTTTGTCAGTCTAAGTGCACCCTAATAAAGAAAAAATACTAGGTTAAAGTAGGTAGGGTAGGTAGTTGATGTTGCAGAATCATATGTGACGAACGATGTCTCTAAATGTATTTATCTTTCACTTTCATCACAAGGCCAAGGCATAGAGTACATTGAAAGCATCTCAAGAAAAGCAAAGTCAGAATAATTAACTACCCTTCTATTTCCCCTAATTATTCACTAATTTCCCATAAGTACGAAGGTATTTGCTAAATTGGAGGGGCTCAGAGCATTTCTCTGACTTCTGGAGGGACCAGACCCTTGGCCCAATAATTTAAAAGCCTAAGTACTTAAAACCATTCATTCATCTTCATAACTCTTTTCCTAAGTAAAATTCTATTTTACTTAGGAAAATTACATAATTTCTCATAAAAACCCTTTTCACTTAAGCCTAAGTTAAATACACAAATAAATTGTTTTATACTTAGCGCTTTTCATTTCATTGTCATATTAATTTTTAACTTATATTATATAAAATTTTTAACTTATATTATATAAATCCCTGATAATGTTTACCCTTTCCCGTATTATATAAATATGAAAAACCCCAAATTTCTATATATCCCGCCCTTGGTTAATTATAGCCGTAATACGTCATAACCGGGATTAATTAGTTAATCAGTAGCTAATTAACAACCCATAAATCCCCCCACCACATCAATATGGGATTAATTAACCCTCATGGTTAAGAAAGAACCTCCTCGACCTATCACACCACTCCTGATATAATTAAATTAAACCTTAATTATGTTGGACCTGCCTTTGTTAAACCCCATCGTATCGTGCCTCCCGTCAACCATCCGATCAGGTCCTCAAGATCTGACGGCTATTATCAATATCATGCAACCCTTTGTGACTGTACGTTAGCATGCGATCACACAGTGGTTTTTTCACAACACCTCCACCACGCGTCAATAGATCTGTGGAATCGCTGACTCCCGGCTTATTACTGCCCGTCCCCAAAAGTAGTGCGATATGAAACCTCTTACCACTTTCCCGCATATGAAAAAAAGGTCATGTCACTCCCCACTAACGTCATCTTTCCGGAAACTAAAAAAACCTGCCAACCCTTGATTTTGTAAATAAAAAAAACAATGTCATTTTCATACTGTAAACTTATGCTCCCATGCAAAGAACGTCGAGGTCAACAGTTCGAAGTTTTCAACCACCAACCTGCTCAAAAAACTCATAGCCGACAAAGTCCAAAGCCTGTTAACCACTACTAGTACCTAAATTTCATCGTTCATCTCCCGAACACGGGTATTTATCCAAATTCTCGACAAAACCTTGCAAGTTCTTGTTCTCCACTATAATTTGACAAAAAAAGACCCAAATTCGTTACAATTCAGTCTTTGTTTTCATCATATAATTTCCTAGATCCTTTGTTTTGCCCATTTTTCAAAGAAAACCTAAAATTCCCTTTCTAAATCCACAAGAACTAGAAATGGAAACCCCTGTGGCTTTGAATGTTGCACCTATTAATGCCTCTCATAAAGATTTGGACCATCTTCCCTTGGCAGATAAAGACTTCCAAATAAGAGACCTTTCCTCTGATAAAAATCACCTCATAGTCTTCTACCAAAGTAGAGATAATCACTTGAATGGCTCTAATGTCCTGGGACTATGGGAATCAATTCTTCCCAGGTACTTTCTCCCCTCAGTTCATGTTTTTCTTGATATAATTCATCAATACCATGCCAATTATGACCCTACCCGCAGAGCAGTTATGTCTCCAAGCCAGACAGTTCTCTTCCCAATAAGTACTGAATCCATCAATGAAATGTTGCAATTTCACCCCAGTCAATCTCTCACTCCCATTTCCATTGGATATTTGCTTGAGAAATCAACTCAAGTATCCCAATCAGAACGTAATCGCCTCTGTCGGAATTTCATGTTAGAGAAACATCAGCCCAAGGGCCCACCTCCTTATCTGCAAACTTTCTTCACAGATATGGGAAGGCTTATTGTTGATATGATATCTTTAGTTATGGGATTCAACACTAGTGAATTTGTTGATGAGATAACCCTAGTGTTGTTGTCAATGTTTACTCCTGGACAGCCCCTTGTTGTTAAGTATGATTATGCCTCCTATATTGCTGACAAAATTCATGAACAGTTCATGAGACTGGACAATGAAGGAGTTTTCAAACATACCACCTTCATATATCATCTCATGCTTTATTATCAGTCAAAAAATTTCCCTTTCCCTGTCATGAAGCTTGATACCAAGGGAAATCCAAGGTATGTTATCTTTTGGACTTCCATTTTCCATAAAACCTTTGATTCCCCTTACTCCTACAATGAGTTCATTGATCAGTTTGTTCATCCAACAACCACCTTATTGATAGGAATTTCCCCTCCTAGGATCAGTGGTGATATTAAAAAGATCCTTCAACTTTCCAAGCAATAAAAAATAGGTGATTGGTATTTATACAAAAACCATACAGAAATAAGGGTATATGGGTGTGAGATCCGCCCTTTCAAGTTACCAAAGTATGTTCCAATGAGGCTGTTTGCATTGGAATATTTCAGACAAATGATAAATTCAAACTTGGTCCATCTTTATAATGCCAAAAAGAAAGTTCAACTCAGAATCAAAAATCAATTAGGCCTTTTTATTTGCAACACTAGGGAAGCATGGAGAGAAGCAGAGAGAATTCTAGAAGATCATCTTAAGTTACACAAAAGTTTTGGATGGATGCCATATGACCATAATAATTTTATCTGTGATAGAAGAATGAAACATAGGTTGTCACCATACATACACCATATAATCCCAGAGATTGAACAATTTGCCAATATGGATGAATGGAGGGAAGGGACCCTAGTAGAAACTGATAGTGAACAGGTCAATATAGAGAATGTTATGAGGAATATTGAGAAAACACTTGACTTGGATTCTTGTGGGCAGATACAACTTGAGTCTTCTCAAAGGTCAGGGATTAGTGCCTCTACATCTGGAACCTCTCAACAACATTCACAGGATACCAGCACACCAGCTACAGAAACATCCAAGGGAAAGGAACCAGAGACCAGTACTCAAGCTAGAGAACAATCTACAATGTCAAAATAGCCCGAAACTTCTAAGGAACAGGCCCAAATGCACACTCCTCCAACTCAAAGCAATGTTGGAAAACCCTCAATTTTGCAGACTCCTCTAAATGAGGAAAGGAGTAAAAAGAGAGACATGAAGTAGCTACCCCTGCCAATGGACCCTCATAACAGCCTGGTGCTAAAAGGAAAAGGCTAAATCCTCTTTCAAAGGAAGAATTTTCTGAAGAGACTACTAATATTCAAAGGATAGAAGCAGTAGATAGTCATCAAACTTTCTTAGTAGGTGGGACATCCACTAGCTCACAGAGATAGGAGCTAGAAAGACAACAAAGTGCAGAGGTATCATCTTTCAGGTCACCAGGAAAGGACACTTCAGATATCAAGAAGTTTATAGAAATAAAAGCTAGAAATGACCCATTAAGGCTCCAGGTTTACAATCAATATTTGAAAATGGCTCCCACTAATAAAAAAAGATTGATGTCAGCCTATGACATCAAAGAAGGTAAAATGATAATGAGTTATTTCAAAGCTAAAGTGAAATAGCCTCAATCAGTAGCAGACTATCTCAGAACCAATTTTGAGGTCATGGCAAAGGACATTCATCCTTTGGACCAAATTGAGTTTCACAAACAAACATGAGAGATGACCTATTCTACATTAACTGGAAAGGCCATGATGGCCCAAAGACTAGAGAATTATTTGAATAATACAACTGCCCAATTACAACTGGAAAAAGCCTCCTCACAGGCTAAAGACAACATAATAAATTTTTTAGAGGAAGTGATCATTGGGTTGGGTCATGATTCGAAAGATGTGAAGGCTGTAGAAGCCTTAATTAAAAGCAAAGATGAAGACATAGATGCCTTAAGAAAGCAGCTAAAGTTGCCTCCTTCAAGACATCCATAGACTGTTGAGATCATAAAGCAAAGATCTGAAGAAGAGCTAATGGATTTAGTCTTAAAACTTAATGAAAGACTAAACGAGATTGAGCAAGAACTAGAAAAATCATTGAAGGACAAGCAAGGAGAGTCGACCTCTCAGCCTCCCAATGTGATACTAGTAGTCTCAACTGCAGTCCCTTCAACCCTTGGAATAGCTCTGGCACCAAAAATTTTAGCAGCCATAGCTGAGGCAGTCACAGGTCCAACCACAGAAGCAAGTACAAGAACATGAACAATATCAACAGGGATTTCAAATCTAAGTACAAAGGAGCTAATAAAATCAATGGAAGAAATGAAACTGCAAGTTTCAAAGCTAAAAAAGGTAAAAGAACAATATGTTAACTTAGAGAAAAGATATGATCTCTCAAAGATAAATGTTGCAGAAAAAACAAGGAAAACTAAAGGATTAGAAAACAAGGTGAAATCATTAGAAAAGGATCTCACATTTGACAAGCCTCTGGCAGATATTAGAAAGATTCTATGGACCAGTATCACTCAGTCAATACATGATTTTTGGCCATCAATCCAAATAATTTTTGAGCAGAATGATTTGGTAAAGGCAGCCCAAGAAGAGATTCAAAAGACGAGCAGAATTAGGAAAGATGCCTGAGGAAGCCACCAGGCTCATAACTTTTTTGAATAACAAGAATAAGTACGAGCTTGAAGAAATAGGCATTGAAGACAGAACAAGGACCATTCTAGAAGTCAAAAGGGTATTAACCAAAAGGACTATAATGCAAAATTTAGAAAGAATATGCCATGACATGCACGAGGAAATTAATGCTTTTATGGAGAAATTTGGTATTTTGCAGAGTAAAGGGCCTCCTAGTCCTTTAGTTATTAATGAAAAATTAATGAGGCATATATATTATGTAGACAAATTGAATCAATATGCAGGCAACTAAGCAAGTTCATCAACAAATGCATCAACATCAAAGGCAATGCCGACAGGCATAGTTCTGTATGAGAGTCTAGAGAACCTATTCTATGTCGAGCATGAAATAAATCACTTGTTTCCAATTCAACCTACCTTTTTTAGGTACACCAAAACTGATGAAACCCTCAGAAAACTTCAAAAAACCGGAATACCACAGCCAAAATGGTGGGAAGAAATGTTAGAAGTTTTATAGTTTCACCTTGGTAAAAGGTAAATTTTGGTTATTTACTACAGTCAATGATGGTAAAGAGGATAAACAAATATCAAACAGGTAAAGAGTATCAGATGCAGGTCAAAGTGTATCAATGAGAAAGTACAAAAGCAGAATAGCCAACACAAAATTACATCAAAGACAGCAAGATGCCAAATCATAGGGCCTAACTCCAACACACTCTCAAGAATAGGGACAACAAACCATCCGTTTGCCTCTATCTGTTATCTACGAGACCATCTAGCCCTATTTTCATGTAACCTCTAGTTAGTCATCTCATATTATATCTCACTTTGTTATGAGATATTTTATTGTAATTTTTTTGTATAAATACTCCCTCATTTAGAGTATTGAGGGTGGATTCTTAGACATTGTTGTAAAACTGGTTACTTTGGAATAAAGTGTTGTTGGACAAATTTTGCATGGCTGGCTGGATGAAGAATTAATGCAAAGGACTTTTCACAGGATTCATGTGTTGAACACCAGACAAATAAGTATATTATATCTTGTGTGCTAATGTTTTCTTGTTTATTATATCAATTATGTTCCATATCTAAATATTAAAATGAAAAAGAATAATTCAGAAAGTGCTTAAGGGTAATCTGGCTTCAATCATTTTTGTTCTCAATGTTTTCTTCTAAACTAGAATAAACAGTGAATTCTTAATTGCTCATATTTCTTAGTTTATTCATTTTAATCAATTAGTAAAGAATTCTTAATTGCTCTTTATTGGTGATTAGTCAAGTTCTCTTCTCTTAAAATATGTTGAAGGATTCTTAATTGCCCTTCATCCCTTTTAAGTCCATCTTATCTTTTCAAGTCTCTGTTTTCTCCCTGTTTAGCTATCTTGCCCTGTGAAACCATCCTTTGTTGAGAAACCAAATCCAGTTGAGCCATTTTCTTTGACTCCATTAGCCCAATGGACTAAACTATTCAGTTCTACCCCTTTGGTACTAAATTTCACAACCAAATCCAATCAAATCTCAAAGCTTTCATAACTAGCCTAAAACCTTATAAAACAAAGATAAATCTAAAAGAGAGAGCCCACTCTAGGTACAGATTGGCTAGATTCTGTACGCAAAAGTTGGTTTGTGGTTATCTCAACCCCTTTCCCCTTCTTACAAGTTTTGGGAAAATCTGAGTGATAACATAGTGGCGACTCCACTGGGGAACGAAAATTTGTTGTTATTGTTGTTTACCTTATAAACTACAGACAAAGCCTGAAGTTAGCCAGGTAGCCTTCGAACTGCTCTTTCTTTGTAAGTGCATAAGTAGATGAATGTTGCTTCAGTCTATCTCCGGTCTAGTTTATGAATTGAACATGAACCAGTTCCTCAGTTAAACAAATCTTTAATATGGTTTTAATTCAAATATGAAACATCTTAAAGAAATCACAGATGTTGTTGTTGACATTAATTCAGAAAATCAAAACCAAGAATTGTGGCTTTAGAAAGGACTCGTTACATTAGGTCAAATCCTGATCCAAATCCACCACCTGTGTTTGAGAACCCCAATTTGATCCCCATAATTCTTAGGAGATAGGAAAGTCAAGAAAGTACTGCTAGTTCTCGACCCATCTTCAAGTCAAGATCCTGCCCTGATAGGTGGATTTATCTCGAGGACAAACCCTTTGATGAGCATTTTGAGACCTCTTTATTTGTAACATTTTCTGACTCCGAATTGATCCAATTGGTTCCAGACAAAGTTTTTATTGAAGAGTTACAGTTTGAAGCTATTAGTTTCTCAATAGACAGACACTTACAGAATTTAATACAATCTGAGCTTACTTTTGGAAAGAACACCTGATCCTTCTACAATCACTTTTGCTTCTACATCCCAAACCCAAACCCCTCCTTCTACCCCTCCATCCACAACCCACATTCCCATTGTCACGCCTACCCCATCTGTTATTTCATCATTACCTGCAACCATGGCAAACATGTATACCCCTCTAGTTTTACCTACCAATTTAGCTACCCTGCCCCAAGACTATCAAAGTAAAATCACTCCATTCGATGGTAGAGGTACCTACACAGCTCAACAACATACCAAAAAAATGACTGACTATTTTGAAATATATGAGATTGATACTGATGATGTAAGAATGAGGATATTTGTTCAAAGTCTAACAGGTGAAGTCAGAACCTAGTTTAGGGCTCTAAGAGCAAACAACATAGATAGCTTAGAAACCCTTTATACACAATTCTTGAATCGTTGGGAGAAAAAGAAAGATCCTCTACAGATCTTATCCGAGTATGAAAACCTCAAGAGAGGAACCCAAGAAACTGTGCAAGATTATTGCACTAGGTTCAATACTATTTACAATGCTATTCCTCAAAACCTCAGGCCCCCACATGATTTGGCCCTAATCAAATTCCTAGATGGATTTGTTTCGGATATGGCTTTTCAGCTAAGGGAAAGAGCCCCTAGAACTTTAGAAGAAATGCAAAGTATAGCTGTCTGTGTTGAAGCTAATCTTATGTCAAAACGTGCCAAGGTTAGAAGTGAAAGAAGGATACCACTGAAAGAAGAAGCTTCACCTGTTGAACAGAAATTGGATGCTATAATCAAAGGAATGGAAAGACTAGGAGATAGAGTGGAAACAATAGAAAGAAAATCCCCTTGGGATGGTCAGCCAACCAACGCAGGGAGGAATCCCAATTTCTGAAAAAACCAGAACCAGAACCCTGGGAAAATTGGTATAGATCAAAACATTAGACCCCCTTTCGAAGAGAATTACTTAGAAGCTTCCAGCTCCGAGGATCCCCCTGAAGATACTCAGATAAATCTAATGGGACTTAACAATGAAGGAGAAATTTTTCTAACTCAAGATGATCAGGAGGCTCATATTCTCAAAAAATTTCAAACTCAATTAGGAGAATCGTTTGACTTCAGGGAGGGATATGACACATCGATCTACGAAGTGCACAATCAAAATAACTTGAGAAGTAGAAGAATTAATGTTCCTGAAAACAACAAAGAGAAAGCTCCAAAACAACCTGTAAAAGGTAAAGCAGTCCCTCCATATGTACAAATTTTGTCTAGATCTAACAATAACCCCTCTAATCCCATAATAGTAGATGTGTCTGACAATCAACCAAATAATAGAGACTCTTCCACTCCCTTTACTTCTAAGGAAACTATGGAAGAACCTCCAGAAGTTAATTTAGGAAAAATGTAAATGCTAGTCCCACTCCTGGAAAAGATAAAAACACAAAAAACCTAGAAAATAGAGAGAATCCCACTGTTCGAAACGTAAAAGCCCAACCCGAAAAACATTTCAATCTGGAAACTGAAGTAGGCAAACTAAATATAGTTGTTCCACAGCCTGAATTAGCTAAACATGATGCCTACCGAGAGCAAATTATCTGATCACTTAAAATCATTGGAACTGAAGACTCTGTAAATGTTTTTGATGACCAACCAGAATGTTGAGGTCAACAGTTCGAAGTTTTCAACTGCCAACCTGCTCAAAAAACTCGTAGCCAACGCAACCGAGAGCCCGTTAACTACTACCAGTACTTGAATTTCACCGTTCATCTCCCAAACACAGGTATTTATCGAAATTCTCGACAAAACCCTGCAAGTTCTAGTTCTCCACTGTAATTTGACAGAAAAAGACCCAAATTCATTACAATTCAGTCTTTGTTTTCATCATATAATTTCCCAGATCCTTTGTTTTACCCATTTTTCAAAGAAAACCTAAAATTCCCTTTCTAAATCCACAATAACTAGAAATGGAAACCCCTGTGGCTTTGAATGTTGCACCTATTAATGCCCCTCCTAAAGATTTGGACCATCTGCCCTTGGCAGAGAAAGACTTCCAAATAAGAGACCTTTCCTCTGATAAAAATCACCTCAGGGTCTTTTGCCAAAGTAGAGATAATCACCTGAATGGCTCTGATGTCCTGGGACTGTGGGAATCCAATCTTCCCAGGTACTTTCTACCCTCAGTTCATGTTTTTCCTAATATAATTCATCAATGCCATGCCAATTATGACCCTACCCGCAGAGCAGTTATGTCTCCAAGCCAAACAATTCTCTTCCCAATAACTACTGAATCCATCAATGAAATGTTGCAATTTCACCCCAGTCAAGCTCTCACTCCCATTTCCATTGGATATTTGCTTGAGAAATCAACTCAAGTATCCCAATCAGAACGTAATCGCCTCTGTCGGAATTTCATGTTAGAGAAACATCAGCCCAAGGGCCCACCTCCTTATCTGCAAACTTTCTTCACAGATATGGGAAGGCTTATTGTTGATATGATATCTTTAGTTATGGGATTCAACACTAGTGAATTTGTTGATGAGATAACCCTAGTGTTGTTGTCAATGTTTACTCCTGGAAAACCCCCTACTGTTAAGTATGATTATGCCTCCTATATTGCTGACAAAATTCATGAACAGTTCATGAGACTAGACAATGAAGGATTTTTCAAATATACCACCTTCATATATCATCTCATGCTTTATTATCAGTCAAAAAATTTCCCTTTCCCTGTCATGAAGCTTGATACCAAATGCAATCCAAGTTATGTTATCTTTTGGACTTCCATTTTCCATAAAACCTTTGATTCCCCTTACTCCTACAATGAGTTCATTGATCAGTTTGTTCATCCAGCAACCACCTTATTGATAGGAATTTCCCCTCCTAGGATCAGTGGTGATATTAAAAAGATCCTTCAGCTTTCCAAGCAGTAAAAAATAGGTGATTGGTATTTATACAAAAACCATACAAAAATAAGGATATATGGGTGTGAGATCTGCCCTTTCAAGTTACCAAAGTATGTTCCAATGAGACTATTTGCATTGGAATATTTCAGACAAATGATAAATTCAGACTTGGTCCATTTTTATAATGCCAAAAAGAAAGCTCAACTCAGAATAAAAAATCAGTTAGGCCCTTTTGTCTACAACACTAGGGAAGCATGGAGAGAAGCAGAGAGAATTCTAGAAGATCATCTTAAGTTACACAAAAGTTTTTGATGGATGCCATATGACCCTAATAGCTTTATCTATGATAGAAGAATGAAGCACAGGCAATCACCATACATACACCATAGAATCCCAGAGATTGAACAATTTGTTAATATGGATGAATGGAAGGAAGGGACCCTAGTAGAAATTGATAATGAACAGGTCAATATAGATAATGTTATGAGGGATCTTGAGGAAACACTTGATCTGGATTCCCGTGGGTAGATACAACTTGAGTCTTCTCAAAGGCCAGGGATTAGTGCCTCTATAGCTAGAACCTCTCAGTAGCATTCACAGGATACCAGCACACCAGCTACAGAAACATCCAAGGGAAAGGAACCAGAGACCAGTACTCAAGTTACAGAGCAATCTACAATGTCAAAACAGCCTAAAAATTCTAAGGAACAGGCCCAAATGCACACTCCTCCAACTCAAGGCAATGTTGGAGAACCCCCAACCTTGCAGACTCCTCTGAATGAGGAAAGGAATAAAAAGAGAGATAGGAAAGTAGCTACCCCTACTAGTGGACCCTCAAAATAGCCTGGTGCTAAAAGGCAAAGGCTAAATCCTCTTTCAGAGGAAGAATTTGTTGAAGAGACTACTGATAGTCAAAGGATAGAAGGAGTAGATAGTCATCAAAATTTCCTAGTAGGTGGGACATCCACTATCTCACAGAGACAGGAGCTAGAAAGACAACAAAGTGCGGAGGTATCATCTTTCAGGCCACCAGGAAAGGACACTTTAGATATCAAGAAGAAGTTTATAGAAATAAAATCCAGACATGATCCATTAAGGCTCTAGGTTTACAATCAATATTTGAAAATGGCTCCCACTAATCAAAACAGATTGATGTCAGCCTATGACATCAAAGAAGGTAAAATGATAATGAGTTATTTCAAACCTAAAGTGCAACAACTTCAATTAGTTGCAGACTATCTCAGAACCAATTTTGAGGTCATGGCAAAGGACATTCATCCTTTGGACCAAATTGAGTTGCACAAACAAACAGGAGAGATGATTTATTCTACATTAACTGGAAAGGCCATGATGGCCCAAAGACTGGAGAATTCTTTGAATAATACAACTACCCAATTACAACTGGAAAAAGCCTCCTCACAAGCTAAAGACAATAGAATAAAGTATTTAGAGGAAGTGATCATTGGGTTGGGTCATTATCCAAAAGATGTGAAGGTTGTAGAAGCCTTAATTAAAAGCAAAGATGAAAACATAGCTGCCTTAAGAAAGCAACTAAAGTTGCCTCCTTCAAGACATCGACAGACTGCTGAGATCATAAAGCAAAGATCTAAAGAAGAGCTAATGGATTTAGTCTTAAAACTTAATGAAAGACTAACGAGACTGAGCAGGAACTAGAAAAATCATTGAAGGACAAGTAGGGAGAGTCAACCTCTCGACCTCCTAATGTGATACCAGTAGTCTCAACTGCAGTTCCTTCAACCCTTGGAACAACTCTGGCACCAAAAATTCCAGCAGCCACAGCGGAGGCAGTCACAGGTCCAACCACAGAAGCAGGTACAGGAACAGGAACAACATCAACAGGGATTTCAAATATAAGTTTAGAGGAGCTAATAAAATCAATGGAAGAAATGAAACTGCAAGTTTCAGAGCTAAAGAAGGTAAAAGAACAATATGTTAACTTAGAGCAAAGATATGATCTCTCAAAGATAAATGTTGCAAAAAAAACAAGGGAAATTAAAGAATTAGAAAACAAGGTGAAATCATTAGAAAAATATCTCACATTTGACAAGCCTCTGGCGGATATTAGAAAGATTCTATGGACCAACATCACTCAGTCAATAAATGATTTTTGGCCATCAATCAAAATAAATTTTGACAAGATTTATTTGGTAAGGGTAGCCCGAGAAGAGATTCAAAAGACAAGAGCAGAATTAGGAAAGATGCCCGAGGAAGCCACCAGGATCATAAATTTTTTGAATAACAAGAATAAGTACCAGCTTGAAGAACTATGCATTGAAGACAGAATAGGGACCATTCTAGAAGTGAAAAGGGTATTAACCAAAATTAATCTGATGCAAAATTTAGAAAGAAGACGCCATGACATGCATGAGGAAGTTAATGCTTTTATAGAGAAATTTGGCATTTTGCAGAATTAAGGGCTACCTAGTCCTTTAGTTATTAATGACAAATTAATGAGGCATATAGATTATGTGGACAAATTGAATCAATATGTAGGCAACCAAGCAAGTTCATCAACAAGTGCATCAACATCACAGGCACTGCCTACAGGCAGAGTTCTCTATGACAGTCTAGAGAACCTGTTCTATGTCGAGCATGAAATAAAGCACTTGTTTCTAATTCAACCTACCTTTTTCAAGTACACCGAAATTGATGAAACCCTTAGAAAACTTCAAAAAACCATAATACCATAGCCAAAATGGTGGGAAGAAATGTTAGAAATTTTGTAGTTTATCCTTGGTAAAAGGTAAATTTTGGTTATTTACTACAGTCAATGATGGTAAAGAGGATAAATAGAGATCAAACAGGTAAAGAGTATCAGATGCAGGTCAAAGTGTATCAGTGAGAAAGTAAAAAGTAGAATAACCAGCGCAGAATTACATCAAAGACAACTAGATGCCAAATCATAGGGCCTAACTCCAGCACACTCTCAAGAATAGAGACAACAAACCATCCGTTTGCCTCTATCTGTTATCTACGAGACCATTTGGCCCTATTTTCATGTAACCTCTAGTTAGTCATCTCAGATTATATCTCACTTTGTTATGAGATATTTTATTGTAAATTTTTTGTATAAATACTCCCTCATTTAGAGTATTGAGGGTGGATTCTTAGACATTGTTGTAAAACTGATTATTTTGGAATAAAGTGTTGTTGGACAAATTTTGCATGGCTGGCTGGATGAAGAATTAATGCAAAGGACTTTTCACGGGATTCATGTGTTGAACACCAGACAAATAAGTATCTTATATCTCATGTGCTAATGTTTTCTTGTTTATTATATCAATTATGTTCCATATTTGAATATTAAAACGAAAAAGAATAATTCAGAAAGTGCTTAAGGGCAATCTGTCTTCAATCGTTTTTGTTCTTAATGTTTTCTTCTAAACTAGCAAAAACAGTGAATTCTTAATTGCTCCTGTTTCCTAGTTTATTCATTTTAAACATTTAGTAAAGAATTCTTAATTGCTCTTTATTGGTGATTAGTCAAGTTCTCTTCTCTTAAAATATGTTGAAGGATTCTTAATTTCCCCTCATCCCTTTTAAGTCAATCCCATCTCTTCAAGTCTCTATTTGCTCCCTGTTTAGCTATCTTGCCTTGTGAAGCCATCCTTTGTTGAGAAACCAAATCCAATTGAGCCATTTTCTTTGACTCCATTAGCCCAATGGACTAAACTATTCAGTTCTACCCCTCTGCTACTGAATTTCACCACCAAATCCAATCAAATCTCAAAGCATTCATAACTAGCCTAAAACTTTTAAAACAAAACTAAATCTAGAAGAGATAGCCCTTTCTAGGTACAAATTGGCTAGATTTTGTACCTAAAAGTTGGTTTGTGGTTACCTTGGACCCCTTTCCTTTTCTTACAACTTCTGGGAAAATCTAAGTGATAACAGACTCCACAAAGTCCTATCTTGCAAGAATCTATGCATACTACAAACCCTTTGTCTGAATCTGCAATTTGTAACACTAGTGCATGTGTCAACAACTTCTTATGTTTCTTAAAGCTAGCCTCGCACTCCTTTTTCCATTCGAACTTCTTACCTTTCCTTTGCAATGATGTAATGGGATAAGAAAAATGTGAGAAGTTCCTGATGAACCTGTTGTATTAGCCTTCCAAACCCATGAAAGATCGTACCTCATTCACACTCGTAAGAGCTACCCATTCCATGATGGCCCTTATCTTCTCTTGATCTACTACAATGCCTTCCTTGGAAACAACATGTCTCAAGTAGTGTACCTCAATCTAAAAGAAACTACAATTACTGGGCTTTGCATACAACTGATTCTCTCTCAACAACCTCAACACTGCTGCTAAATTCTCGGGATGCTCTTCCTCATTTCTAGAATATACCAATATATCATCAATGAACACAATAAAAAAACTTATCCAAATAAGGATGCAACACACCATTCATCAAGCACATGAATGTAGTTGGAGCCTTAGTTAATCAAAATGGAACAACAACAAACTCATAATGCCCATACCTAGTCCTAAATGTAGTCTTGTAAATGTACTCCTCTTTGATGCGTACCTGATGGTATCAAGATCTCAATTCAATCTTCGAGAACACTACTACTCCCTTCAGCTGATCGAACAAGTCATGAATCCTCGGCAAAGGGTACATGTTCTTGATAGTTACTTTGTTCAACTACTTGTAGTCAATGCATAATATAAGGGTTCTATATTTCTTCTTCATAAATAAGATTGGTGCACCCCAAGGTGATACACTTGGCCTAATGTATCCCTTATCTAACATTTCCTTTAACTGCAACTCAACCAACTCAGGTGTGCTCATCTTGTAAGGTGCTTTCAATGATGGAGCTGCCCCTAGTACTAACTCAATAGAAAATTTTACCTTCTTGTGAGGTGGAAATTTTGTAATGTCCTCAAGGAATACATCCTAAAACTGCTGCAAAATTGGATACCTGTTCAAAACATCTACATCCTCAACCTCCTTACCCTTATCACTAGAAATGTGTACTACAAATAGCTTGCACCCTTTCTTGTGGCTATGCTTTTCTTGCATAGTTGTCACCATCCTAACTGATGTGGCTTTCTTCTTACCTCACAAGGCTCTGGGTTCTCCATTGTCATCAACACACTCAATAGATTTGTCATAACATTCTACCTTGGTTCTATGAAGGTATAACCAATCCATGTCCAACAACATATTGTATGATCCCAATGGAAGTACACTTAGATGTGCTGCGGTACGCATACCATTCAAATCAAATGCATAAGATCTTACCCAATGATGAAGTCGCTTCTTTGTGCCTATAGCCAATTGCACTAACCAAGAATTTGCAAGCAATTCCTTACTCAAACCACACATATCCACCAAGTCAGGACTAACATAGCTATAATTATATTTAGGATCATTCAAAATAGAAATAACTTGATCACAAAGCTTATCGTCCATCTCAATGATAAATGCGTGGTGTTCTACCTGCCTGTCATCCACTGCTGCATAGATACATGGAATACTCTAACCAACATCCCCAAC
The DNA here is from genome assembly GCA_000404065.3 of Pinus taeda. Classification (NCBI taxonomy): domain Eukaryota; kingdom Viridiplantae; phylum Streptophyta; class Pinopsida; order Pinales; family Pinaceae; genus Pinus; species Pinus taeda. Next base: position 156,224 of record APFE030300415.1, on the reverse strand, counting down.
AGTTTGTGCCTCCTGTGCACTGTATATATCTTAGGCCTTCCACCCTGATGTTGTGGAAAACCTCTCCTAAGGTTTTCCTCAACACATGTCCAAAACTCCAACTAATGAGTGCCCTCACTTCTATGTTGCTATTGTTGTTGTTGTGACCCATGTCCCTGTCTAGCTGCATTAAATCTCTTTTGTGGTGCCATGTTTTATTTCCCATCTACATTTTGAGGCCTTATCCTCTTAGGCTACAATTTACCTCTACCTATTTCTTTTCCCTTCCATCCATGCTGAGATTCATTCTTACGCTTTGAATACTCATAACAATGCTTGAATTTCCCAATGACTTCCTCAAGTGACCGAGGCTCATCATACTCAATCTGATCTCTAAATGCTAATGGAAAAGCACCAACAAATATCTGAACTTTAGCCTTATCATCAGTAAGATACGATACATACCTCAATAGCTCCATAAACTTGTTCATGTGCTCTTCATGTGTCATTGTTCCCATCTTTATCTCATAGAATTATTTAGCCTTACTATCGTAGTACGTCTCTCACAAGTATTTATTCCTGAAAATCCCCTTGAATTCCCGCCAACTCAAGTCATTTGTCCTGATGTCTCTAACCCACTTAACATCTTCCCACTAGATGTTTTCTTTACCTTTCAAGTTGAAGATAGTTATTTTGGCCTTCATGTTATCTATGTACTCATGCAACTCAAAGAATTTGTTCATCCCGAGTATCCAAGCCTCTACCTCTTTCGTCTTCTTCACATCTCCATCAAAAGTAGGTGGTTTTTTTTTTCTTGAATTCATTTGGAAAGTATCCCCTATCATTTATCATATAAGGATGATAGTGATGGCGATCATGATGTCTATCAGAACCATAACTAGGATAGTACCTATACTCGTTTCCCCTCCTATCAGGAGTGTGCCATCTCTCACTTTTTTAGATCTATTCGATCTGTGTCTACCAAGAGACCCACTGCCATATGCCCCATTAGTTCCATCCTCATGTCCATGGTTGATCCGAGGTGGACCTTGTCGCTACAATTCTGACAAACTTTGAATAAGTATATCATTAACCTCTAATTACTTCTCTTGTGCCTATATGATTTGATCATTATCCGCCTTACAACTCCTTATCTCTTCCTTCAAGCTTCTTAGTGTAACTTCCAAATCAGAAGGATTCCCAACACTGTACTGTTCTTCGGATTCATAGGGAGAGTCTTTGTAGTCAACCATCTTGCTATCCATTTGATATTTCTTCCTACAACGCATAATATGTCAGATAAACCAAATCACAATAAACTGATGTAACTTAGTATAGATATGGGAGGATATCTTGTCTGTAAGATCACCAAATCAGCATGATACATTTATAACATAATCATAACGACATATAGACATACACAAATAAATGTATCAACAAATAAACATCACTCTAGCTAGGGTCTAGTCATCAATGCAAGTCCATATCAACAATGCATGTTATGACCTCATGCATGAGAACAACCATTACTCCATTGTATATATTGCCACATGCAACAAACAACATGCATAAGAAATGCCTAATCAACTACACATACACATAAATGCATGTAGTCAAACATAAGCAATCAATTCTTGCAATCAACCTACAAGACTGATACATGTAATCAACATATTCAATAATGTAACCTAACATACAAGGATGTAAGTAGGAGACATAAAATCAACATGTAAACAACATATAATCCATATGAAACCAGTCACATACTCATGAAAAATACATTTCACGAAATCAATATCAAATTCTCCATAACAAGCATACTACAACCATAATCAATCATCAAGCTAATGCAACAAGCATATGAAATGAAAGTGTAAGAGACACACATGAAATTGACATGCATGCATGATCAACACAGAATGCCCATCCAATCCAAGAGTTGAACCATGCTCTGATATCACTCTGTAATACCCTCCTCCCACATATACCCAAGTAACCATGTCAACTGGGGTAAACATGAGACAAGAGGCTACTATGTTTAGATTCAACCTCATGTGTAACCTTAAGGAAGTGGAATCAATGGAAACATCACACACAGTCATCGAACATCAGCTTCAAAATCCTCAGAAGACATGTGAGCCACTCAGAAAACATGTCCCTGGGTCCCATTGTTGTTCTTGGTCTCTTAGGTCATAGTTTCTTTCATGCTACAGGTAAGGAAGCAACCAGAAACCCAAAGTCATTGTGACAGACTTTCTTTTTAGTGACCAGAGACCAAAGTTTCCAGTTCTGTGCTAGCAACCCTGGGATATAAGCCACTTTTTCAGGCCTAGAGCCTAGGTCACTACCCGGAATGGAGTGATAGATTGAAATCAGTAAAAGTATAGGGAAACAATGATGCAAAATAAATAAGCTAAACAAGACCGTAACCATACCCCTACTAGCCATGAAAGGAATTTGTTCAAACATATCATCAACATGTAACCTACAGGTGTAAACATTAGAATTAAGTGTAGGGATCTCATACTTATTTGAGAATTTCTCTGAGCCATTGTTCCCTCATGTGATTTGTTGCACTATCACCTATTAGGTCATAGACACATTGCCCATTCATTTACAAGTAAAAACATGTTGAGAGCCATACATAACTGTTGTCATAGAATACATATAACCAGCATAATAGGAACATAAATACCATAAACATATCAGCCATCAAAATCCACATATACATCAATACATTTACACATGAAAATAAAGGGAATGAATTTCTTATTAACGAATGCAATGAACCAATCGGAGATGGGACTACCACGTTCCACCCAACCATATATTGGCTAAGCCAAGTATATCTTCATCCAATCACCCTCATTCCATATTCCAAGCATGAATGTGGGACTCATAGAACACACCAATCAACATGGATGCTACCGGATTTCTCTGCCTACACCGTGAGGAATTTGAGTGCCTCTTAGTCTCTCAGGCTTTATCGTGCATCCATAGTTTAATCCAGGGATCACTAGGCCCTACACTGAGACATACTCTCCATGATCTACTGTGCATCCCATTAAAGGACCACTAGGCCCAATGAACAGAAAATCCACCTCTTGGTTTTACTGTATATCCCGACATTCACCAACAAGAATTCCTAGGCCCATTGAGGCACACAATCTGGCTTTACACAACCCACAGTCTGGTTCAGGGGTTACTATGCCAATGTCTTCGTGATCCTCACTTTGGTGCAGGTACCACTCAGACCTTGTGTTTCTCAATTCAGAGATCCACCCCACTCACCTTCGAATCCAATCTGACCATCCCACATAAACCGAATGAGAGAACCCATCTCATCAAAGCTATCAGGAAATGACAAGGCTAGGCTAAAAATACTGTCACACCTGGAAAAACCCATGCTATGGTAGAAAATAAACACATGCAATCCCATGCATGCCAAATCTAGCAAGGAAAATACACATGCAAGTCAATACTTGTAATGAAGCCTTTTGTAGCTGCTTAATCCTGGATTTCCCTTCTTGATCTTTGCTTCCTCTTGCCTTCTTTGCCTTTCTTTCTCCAATGCCAAAGTGCTCCAAGAAACTCTAAGTGTCCGAGAGAGAGAGAGAGAGAGAGAGAGAGAGAGAGAGAGAGAATAATGAGAGAGCTCCAAAACTCAACTAATAAAAGGTTACCAACTGATCCTCAGAAGGATTTTTATAAATGAGGCCTCTATTTTCTTCATTTTAAATTATTTTCCTTAATTTTCCTCCTCTCGTGCAACATGTAACCTTTCACCTCCTTTCTATCCTAATTTAAATTATTTTCATAAGTAATTGTGCTAAAAATGTCATTTTTCCTTTCCAAAGCCTTAGCCATTGCCTTTGCGAATTTCATTAGCCATAAACAACCAAATGCACACCCCCTAGTATGTCATTCCTAACATTCAACTTGGAATAAGTGTCCCATCAGCCTTTATTATTGTTTTTTAAATTTTATTACATGGAATTTTCACTAGGGCTATTACAGATATAATGGTCCAAGGGATCCCAAAATGTAACCATACCTATTCAAAGAATATTTGGCAATGTCCTCTGTTGTGATACTCTTCTTGTATGATTCCAATACAGCCATCTTTGAAAATTTTCCACGGCCATAAATACAAGTTATTACCATGCTTGGTAGAGGGGAGGTTGAACAAAGATTCCATGGAGATGGATTCCCAAGGCTAGGTAGGAATAGGAAGAGGGGTGTACAAACCATTTTTTTTTATGGTTGGCTTGGTAATGTCATAGGTAGTGTAAGATTTGATATATTTTCTAACATCATGTCGGAGCTTTGGCCAATAAAAATACTTTTGTAATAGTTCAACATTTTTCTCCATGCTAAAGTATGTTACGACCTGTCTATAGTGTGCCTCTCAAATTAGCTTGGCACGCTCCCTTGAAGGAACAAAAAGGTGGCCCAAGCAGCATAATAATGTTTCCTAGAGGTGGAAGTCTAGAACTTGCTTTCCATCTACTAGTATCTGGTATGCGGTGGAAAACTCTGGATCACTATTGTATAGTCATGGCCATCCATAGGTCTCATGGCCACAAGAGTTGAGAACAATGGTCAGTGTTGAAACCAAGGGTTGACTGAGGAAATTTGTAACATGATTGGTGTTGTCCTTCTTTTATTTAATGTTCAAATGGAATTGTTATATATATGTGGACCATTTTTTATGGTGATCGTTTTACAAATTCCCTTATGTTTGTATAAATTGAAGAGGTTAGTGATCTATGTGGATGATCATCTCCTTCCCTAGAATGTAGTGTTTCCATTACCATAAAACTTGCACGATAGAATACATGTCTTTATCGTAGGTGGGGTATTTTCGAAGTATATTAGAAAGTGTCTCACTATGATAGGCCACCAGATGCCACTTTTACAACAACTCTTGGATCTACCACTTGATTTCTCCATTTTCCATAATAGAGCAATGATATATTTTCCCATTGGATAGGGATGCTCTAGGAGTTAGATTGATCAAATTCTTGACCTGACAGTGCAAGGGTACCCATGTGGGTGAGGAGAAGATGTCCCTGTATTCTTCCACAACCTTACCCACATGCTTTTTTTTGTGTAGTGGAACCTTTCTCGAGGGCCATAGATGTGTCCATGATCTTCCCCTTACTTTGAGAGCAGATCAAAAAGAAAACAAATTTCTCAGTCTAGGAGATGATATTACTGCATTACTTAGCAGATATCAAAGAGATGGAAGTAGGTAGTGCTACCTATGGTAACCTATATAACTTACTGCCTAAAGTAATAATAATAGTGTGAGTCCTAGACTCATACACAACATGCCTCTTCCATAAGTATGGTCTTCCTAATAACAAGGAGCGATGTCACATAGTACCTCATCCATGAAGGGCTCAATGTTGTAGGGAAGGAAACATTGTTGGTTGATGCAAATATCTCATCCTCGTCGGAGCCACCCGATGGTGTATGATTACTAGTGTGGTGTGATCATTAGGCCCAACTGCTTAATGAACTCAACTAAGAAGAGGTTCTTTTGGCTCTCATCGTCAACAATAAACTGCAGCAGAAACCCCTTCACCCAAATATATGATTGGAAGAGATGCTCCCCTTCCTCTGGATCGTCTAACTCAACCTTATTGACCTTAGTGGTGTAAATGGTGGCACTAGGCTCTGCATCGATAATTTACTCCCCTTTATCAATCCCCTTGTCAAGTTCTGACTCAGAGTCAAAACATGCATAGACTTTGAAGCCTTCAGCTTGGCCACCAGCGACTACTTGGCATGAGAATCACTTGGGTTGTGAAGGCTCTTAAGGAACTCATACCACTTTCCTTTGTCCTTATTTGGCTTCTTGGTGGTGTTATTTTCTTATGGATTTGATGGGTTTTCCTGGGTCACCCAAGTTTGGATTTGTCCTTTGTTTTGTGGTTTTGGGGTGCCTTTTCCTTGCTTCAGATTCACAAATCCAAAGTCTTACTTATTTTGTTTAAATTTCTTCTCAGTCTATATAGCATATCGGTATGTGGTGTCAAGCGAGGATATGTCCAGTAACTCCATCTCATCCTAGATGTATTTGTGTAGATAATCACGGTACTTGAGTACCAGATCCCAGTTGGAATCCTTGATGCCCAACTTCGTGTGAAGGCTATGAAAACTATTTGTGAACTTCGGTGCATCTTGGTCCCTTCCCTACCACAGTGTGGTCCATTTTATGTACTTGTCTTCCTCACTCCTGATAGGGTAATATTTCTCCTTGATGACATCTCGGAAAGAATTTCAAGTGGGTGTGGCTAAAAAATAGTGAGGGTTCCCTCTCGTCCCTTTTCTCATGGTAGGTTTCCCATTAGTCCTTGACATGGGGGGGTGACCTTGAGGAGTGAAAAAGTAATATTTTCCCTATTGGAAAAATTATGAGCTGAAAAATATCCTTCTAGTAAATTCAACCATTTATCTATGGAATCTTCATCTATCTGGCCTTCAAATATAGGAATGTAAAATTTTACTTGTACCTTGATGGGGGTAGCACCCCCGAGGAGGTTTCCAAATGAAGATGCTTCACCCAATGATACTCGTCAAAGGATCTAGGAAAAATTATCCATCACCTCGTTCCTTTGTTGCTTGAGGGATTCTTCAAGCAACATTTTGAAATGATTTCATGATACTTCATATTTCTTTACTTTCACCATGGGAGTTCATGAGGGTCAGCGAGGCCGGTCTTACAAGGGTTCAACTAGTTCTAGTCCTGACTCCTTATACGCTGACCTCGTTGGGGGTATGCAAAGAAAAACAGAGAAAGGGTGAATTGCTCTAATACCATTGATCCAAATTTATGTAGGAATGAAATGAAATACATATTCAAATAGAAACATAGAGCTACAAGGAAACATGAACTTTAATTCATTAATAACAAAATATTAAAACCGTTTACATGCAAAATGAAAATAAACTAGCTAGAGTGATGGTAACTTATCTCTAAGAAGAGATGTGGCAACTACATTCCTCTGAACTTCATTACAATGCGGCTCCAAGCCCTTTTTATTATTGAGAAACAAGGGAAAACCATAAACATCCAAAAAACTAACCCTAGGAGATGAAGTTCCAAAAGTTTGTGGGCCTCGTTGGGGTTAGTTGGTATTTCAACTTCCAAGGTCATAAATTTGGCATATGATCTTCGTTCGACACGTATGATACCTAGTTAGAAATATCTATTTAGGGATGACAAATTTCAACTGCAAACCCAAGCCACAAATTAGAAGTTTTCCCATTTTCCAAAAAAACGTCATTTAGGGCCTCAAAACAGCTTCTGAAGTTCAGGACCCAAAAAACTACCAAAAATAGTAAATTGTGCTACAATTAAGGAAACTGAAAGAAATAATCTTGGGTGTCCAAGTACAATAGGAGGGTGGCCACCAATATCCACATGGATCAATAACAACATTCAATTACAAGGGCTCTAGAGATCTAATATGATATCCACCCTTCTAACATCACAACATTCAGGTACATGGACTCTAGATATCTAATATGATCTCCACCCTTTTGGAATGAAAATGCTCAAGTACACGGACTCCAGAGATCTAATCTGATCTCCATCATTATAGCATGACAATGTTCAAGTACAAGGACTCCAGATATCTAATTTTATTTCCACCCTTCTGGCATAACAACATTAAAGTATAGGGACTCCAAAGATCTAATTTGATCTCCACCCTTATAACATGATAATATAGAGACTCCGGATATCTAATCTGATCTCGACGCTTCTGGCATAATAGTGTTCAAGTACAGGGACTGCAAATATCTAATATGATCTCCACCCCGTTAGGTAAACTTGACTCGGAATAGAGTCAAAGGATGTTAAACAATGATGGTTTTGGGGCACATGGTATTGTGCACCCATGGTATTCTGCCCGTGGTATTATATGTAATGGAGCCTATAAAAGGCTGGAAGGACTTCATTGTAATGCAAGGTCCTGGAGGTGAGCGGCGAAGGCTCACTTGGCCGTATTGGCCAGGGTTTTGGCCAGGATAATGAAATTTCATTATGGTTGGGTTTTTCCCGAGATTTGGGGTTTTCCTAGATAAACATGTGTGTTTATGTGTTTATGGTTGTTGCTAGTTATTTTTATATTCGTTTCTCTCAGTAATTCTCAGTAATTATTTATGTTATGCTATAAATTTCTTAACAATTGGTATCAAAGCCAAAGGTTGTGTATTGGATTTAGAAAAATGCTTTTGTTGCCAAGGGTTATTTAGCTTGGTAGACATTGAAAGTATTGATGCATAGTTTGTTCGCAAATCTAATCTAAATGTAGCCAAAACAAGGTTCTACAAAGACAGATAGATGAAGGCGAGGATGTTGCAATTTGTAGCAGCCATGAAAGAGTTATTGCAGGTGAAGAGACTGGCGGTAGAGGATCAGGAGGAGGAGTAGTTGTTGTTGTGGGATCCTTCGGCAGTAATAGAGAGAGCTTGGAGCAGATTTGTGTCTCGATGAGGTCAAGTGGCATGGAAGAGAGTACTGATGCCATGGATATATATCAACCAAACAAGAAGCATCACATGTTATCACGCTCCAAATCCATATCAAGGTCTCCTGGTGAAGTCACCCCAGGCGAGGGTTTCAAGGATTCATCTCAGAATTTAAAGACAGTTATACTTGGAAAGAAGGCAGCAAAGAAACAAAACAAGGATGCCCGCAATTGAGAGTAGATGGGTCAAAATAGCAGCATCAAAAAAAAAATAAAAATTTTAATTAATTAATGAAGTCAAAATTATTGCATGTAAATGGGCATAGTACTGTAAGACCTGGTAAGGCATGTGTACCCCTGGGTAATCACCGGTAAAGTTTGGGTTAGACCTAGGTGATAGGGGGATGCCCGGTTAACAATACCTGGGTAAAAACTCTGAGGGGGGTAAGAGCTGGAGTGAGCGGGATTGTTTCACTTAGCAGGATTGGCCGGAGTTAGTCAAGGAACCCCAAGTCAAGTTTAAGGTGGGAATTGTTAGGTAAACTTGACTCAGAATAGAGTCAAAGGAGGTTAAATAGTGATGGTTTTGGGGCACATGGTATTGTGCACCCATGGTATTCTGCCCGTGGTATTATATGTAATGGAGCCTATAAAAGGTTGGAAGGACTTCATTGTAATGCAAGGTCCTGGAGGTGAGCGGCGAAGGCTCACTTGGCCGGATTGGCCAGGGTTTTGGCCAGGATAATGAAATTTCATTATGGTCGGGTTTTTCCCGAGATTTGGGGTTTTCCTAGATAAACATGTGTGTTTATGTGTTTATGGTTGTTGCTAGTTATTTTTATATTCATTTCTCTCAGTAATTCTTAGTAATTATTTATGTTATGCTATAAATTTATTAACACATCCTTCTGGAATACTAAAATTCAAGTATAGGGACTCCAAATACCTAATCCAATCTCCACCCTTCTGGCATGAAAATACAGGGACTCCATAGATCTCATCTGAGCTCCACCCTTCTTGCATAACAGTACAAGGACTCTAGAGATATAGCCTAATATCCACCCTTCTAGCATAACAATATAGGGAGTCTAGAGATCTAATTTGATCTCCACCCTTCTAACATAACAATGTTAACATTTTGCACAAAGATTAATGAAAACATAAGTCACTAATATGACTATCACATATGGGTAATGGCTGGAAAAGATTCATTGTGGAGCCTTTCCATCCTTCCATAGTGCCTAGTGATCTAAGCTCGTTGAGGCCTAAGTCCTTGTGACCAGATTAATAACTAACGAGAATAATTACCTTTAGAATATAGTGTACAATGTATACTCATTCATGAATAACAAGTTACATTGGTTCACCCTCTACCATTGTAAGTAGGGATTCTCACTCATTTCTAGTGTACATTCCAGGCGGTTCACATTTTTTTAATTTTGTGTAAACTAGGTTGGTTCCAGAATAAGGTCCTTAACTCTCCTCCCAACCATTGATAGTTTTTCAAAAGAGAAATTGGCACCCCCTAGCTTAGGACCAGACTAGGGATTCCAGAGGCTTATCCCACCTCCACCCTATACACATATTTAGGCTTGTACCGATATTCGAAAGGATTTCATTATTCAAACATAAAATTCAATGTATGGAAACAAATTGGCCTCCACCCTTGAGGGACTCCATACAATGATCCTCCGCCCACTATTAAATTAGAAACCCTAGGGAATCAACAGTGACCATGTAACATCCCTTATTAGAGAATAATTTTTTTATTAGGGAAATTTCAGAGTTTACATTGAGTTGCTCAATGAGATATTTTGTCAAACATTTTGGTTATACTTCGTTGTAGGTTATTTCCTAAGGTTTTAATTCAAGAAGATGTTCACAATAAGCAACAAGTAACCCAATATGGCATTCCATATGCTCAAACTAATTTATTTAGTACTCCTTAATTCATACACAACTGATATATATAATATAATAAACGATTTTTTTTTTTGGAGCAACTTTTCCTTTTAATTATTTACAAATTCAACATGTAACACATATTAAATAATGGAATGGAAAACCTAGGGAATTCACACCACAATGAGAGAGACTCAAAATATCAGTCCATATGAGGATTTGATAGCCACTCTATTCCCAAAACTATCAGCCTCAATAAATGCAATGACACCCTTTGACAGAGGGAAAGAGATTCCACGCAATTTTGAAGGAAATGGATATATACCAACTCTATTAGTCCCAATCTAAATGTGCTCCCCAACCACACAGAAAAGAGTTCATGTCTTTCCCATAAACCAATAGTTTCACCCAGCTGATACACGAGCTACCACTTTGCCAATATACACTTCATAAAATTGACTCCCTTGTGGAGAATACCCAACAGTAACGTACATGAGTATTATGAGGAATAAAATGAGAGGACTCGTGCTTGGATAGCAAAGGTTCAACCTAGAAATGGATATTTAGACCAACATAAGAATGAGGGCACCCAATTTTCCTTTTCTTTGAGAAACTTAATTTTTCAGTGGAACCCCCTATCATATAACTCATGGCACTCGAGTTGTATTCCTCTTCAAACTTGTGCTTCAGAACAGTAAGGGAATTTGACTTATGGGAAGAGGAATTTGTTCACACTTGAGTCTGGTGCCTTGAATATTTAATGGACCTTCTTCCCATAAGAAAAACTTCCATAGTTTCCCATTGAAATCACCTGTAGATCATCTTTTCCATGGTGATACTTCTGAGACTTATGTACTTCTCTTATCTTTTGCAACTGAAAATCCTAATTCCACCCTTTGATTTATTTCCCCACTCTCTTGCCTTCCCTCCCGTGTTCCTAATTTTCTCTTGTTTTTAATTGCATCCCTTGGTTAGTTAGGTTCCTTAAGGTAGTTAGGGTCAACCCTAAGTGTTTTGTAAATGCATTATGTTGAGGTTCCGGGCATACCAGGGCCATTACAACCCTTCCCCCAAAAAGGGAATTGTGTCCATGGTGTTCATGTTGTTCTATTGATTATGCATGCAATTCATTGTGTTGAGGGTATAGGCATACCTAGGCCATGACAACTGTGATGGGAAATAATATGTTCCATTGTGATCTCCCACAACACATTGAAATACATCTGATGTGATAACTAAATTGTACTATTCTAAAATGTAAAAAAAAAAAAAAAAATGTTGTAGAAGACAAGAGGAAATAGATAGAAAGAGTTGTATTTCTTGTCTTTTCATTTTTTGCATGCAAACAACATTTTTCTCTTCTCCCAACTAAGTATATGCTCTCCTTTTTTTGGCTTCCAATGTTATGGTCCATGGGGTTATAAACCCTGCAGGGAATTTGCAAAATACTTCTTGGAAAGGCAACCTACTTTACTAAAAAAAAGAGGTTAACATATTCTAAAGTTAGGTCAAGAAATTCTGAAGTCAGATCATTGTATATTATATGACACTTAGGAAAAGGTTACTAAGCAATGTCATTTCCAACACTCCATTGTGTGCAATAAAATACTAAAGGGAAACACTACATTGTAATCTGAAAAGCACATGTCAAAGCAGCAAATGTTATGCATAAGGATCGAATATAAAGAACTTTGATGATGATATTTTCTTGTGTAAGTTTTAACATTCCCACTGATATTTTGAAGGTTATTGCAAAATATATTATATAATCTACAAAACATTTAAGGTTTTTATAGATAATTTTTTTTCTTTGATTGAAACCTGATTATCACACAATTCTTATTTGAGAAAATACAAACATATGAAACTCATTTAGATGGGCATGTGGTAGACACTTTCAAGGCAATATCTCTACTAGTATAAAATATGCCATCCACTGGATCTACTCCAAATGTCTTACCTCATGAATGATGACTTCATAAGTTTATATCTAATGCTTGAGTTTTGCAATTCAAAGCTTAAAATTAAGATTAATGAACATAGAAGTATTTTGGCCTCAAATTTCAAAGTCTAACTGCACAACTCCAAAGTCCCTAAGTTTTAGTCCAAGTGGCAAAGAATTTTCATTTTTTTCCAGGCCAATATGAGTTCAAATAATAAGGTCTACATGTTTTCATGCAAGCAAAATTAAGGCATTATTAAATTCAAGAGGTTAGCAGTCTTCGAAAAAATATATAAAGAGACATTAAACGCATTGTATTTTGTACTCCGTGAAAACAAAATGAGGCTCCTGAATAACAATTATGGGATGCCATGATTTATCCCATGGTGAATTGGTAGAGTCAATTTTCTTGCCTGGTAGAGGTGCAAGGTTCCAATATCTCTCTACCCCCATGTTAAAATGGATATACCCTGTGTTAACAAGGAGTTGAGAATCATAGCTCCCCACTACAAAATAAATAAAATATAGGATATGAATTTTCTGGCATTAACCTAAGTTACATAAAGCAAACTCAATAGAAAGCCACTAGATTTTCAATATTATAATACTATCATCTGAGACTAGATAGGTCCCAATAGGTCTTGGGAGAATATACTGCCTTTGGAACAACAAGAAGTGGTGACAGACAAGGATGTTGCATTCCCAACTGTAGGGGCCCAACAAGGGATAATAATAAGGCCAAGCGTGCATGGAGTGGGTTCCAGTGATTCCCGTTGTTCTGTGGGTTTTGGGTCTGGCTCGAATATATATAGGGCATGCATAGAAGGTGGATATGTCACTACTCTTTCCTCATGTATGGAGCAGTAATCTGCATGGATATGCCTTCCCTTGTTGATGTATTCAGCAATGTACATTAATGAAATATAAGATGCATTCTTCAAAGAGGAAAAAGTAAACTTGGCCTAGTGGTTAAACACTCTAATAAGGTTTAGATCTTCATTCCTAATAATCATATAAGGGAAACTGTGACATGGGCCATTTTGATAACAGGAGCATTAATCATTGTCAAAAATTACTACGAGTACATCGGTCATGGTAATTTTTAGTTTTCTATATAAATAAATTGATAAATTAAACTCCCCACTATACTTGAATTATAGTGCCTTAGTGCCTCAGCTGCCATAATGGCATCGATCCTCATCATCACAACAATTTTAGACAAGTTATCACAAGACCCAAAGTCACGTGTCTCACATAAATCACCAAATCCATAGCTAGGATGGGAAGGTATTCTCGTCATGACTCTCTAAAGGATGATACCTTTTCAAATGGAAATTATAAGAAATTCATTTGCAAAATACCCCAAACTCTAAATTTGGAAGAAATTACTCATTATAAAACCCCTTCCAGTTATCATTCTAGTCCAAATAACATATGGAAATTTGAATCCCTTAGGAACCAACTCTAGATACTCAAAAATAGGATAAGAACCAAAAAACTTGGTCTTGTCCATTAAGAATAAACAAATAAAATGATTCAGCAACATAAAAATTTGAAAGATGCAACAATGCCTATCAAGTTTTAGCAATCTCTCCAAAAGAAAGTTGACAAGAATCATTGTTGGTTGCAAGTGGTTAGAGGGAGGGGGGATCCTCCCATCATAGATATATTTCCTTAACAAAGCTTGAAGAGAAGCTAGCTAGGCAAGCTAAGGAATCCAATCTTCATGTTCAAGTCATCCTAACTAGTGGAAGTCTATTTAGCTTGGCATAAATATGTAATATCTAATATGGAAAGGTATAAATACAAAACATTTGCAAGACACCTCCATGGATATAGATTGGTGTCATTGGTCTAAGCTATAGTTTACACAGTGCCCTACAATATTATAATCATGCACAGATAAGCAAGTTGTGGGTAGTCTTGATGCCACCCTATATATCTGTCTAGTGAGATTTTTAATGCTTCAAGATTCAAGAAAGGGAGTCAGGAGTCCTATGAATACCAAGCAAGTATTATGCATGAGACCCTTATAATATCCAATCATTGTTGGTGGCTTCAATTTTAAGACAACCTAATATTACCATTATCCTCGGTATCTTAATCATATGTCTTTCCTTATGTCCATTAACTCCTACCATGTAATTTAGATTCACACATAGCACGATAATCTTGTAACCATGTGCAAACATATATGTGGTGACCTGCTCCGACATATTTGGGCATCATAGTGAAATAAACACTCAACAAGAAATGTGTTTACCATAGTAAGACTTTTCATACCAAACATTTCATCTTCATTATGCAACAAGTGTTTGTCATAATGCATGGACTCACTCATTGTAATCTTCAAATCTACACCAAAGCTTCACTTAGTGTCACAAATAGCATAACCAAAAGTAGAGGAAAACTTCCCTTTTTTTATACTATTCTAGCACCAGGGTTGGACTTCCTTATTATCAACATTTGTAAACATTACTTGATGTTTGTTCAACTCCTATGAATTATGCTACAACAATGTTGTTATCTCACATTTTCGGTGAAGTGTGTAAATTTTTTTCTTTTATTTAAATGCTTTCACAAGATTTGAGCTTTAACCTTTCTATTTATCTTCCCTTATTTTCTATGGTCTAAGAAGTAAAATGTTTTCTCCTTAATAAATTTTAATTAAGAATATAAGTTGTTTGTGCTCCAAACCACACACTAACTCTCTAGATGCCATGAACTGCAAATTTTATTTTCAAGTTCTTATACCATATTAATTTATTTTTTAGAGGACAGATGAACATATAGAAGAGAGATATGATAATAATATATACTTTATTATTTGGAATACCCTTTCATTCATCCTCATAGGGGTGCATGTGCTTTTAAAGATCGAAATGACTTTCATTTCAATTTCTTGATTTAACACCTCAACTTCCAAATTTTATTTCTAATATACCTGTGTCAAGCCACTACTAGTACATTTAGTTATTTACAAAAATCGTACCCTTATGTTAGCCATTATAATTTATCAGTCCATTTGATGTCCCTATGACCCAAGTTGTCATTGTTTGGCATCCCTGTGATGCAATGTCTATTCATTTGACATCCTTGAGATGTACTCGACTGAGAGGATGTTAAAGGAGACATTGGGAAAGTCATCACAATAAAGCAGGATGTTGAGATGTCCCACCATCTCATTAAGGGACATCCAAATGTCCCCAACAGTCATTATGCTATTATTTTCATAAATTACTTATCTAAGCCTTTGTTATGCTTACCGCTGAGGTCAAATATAAATATCTTCTAAAAAAATATGAATTTGAGCGGCACCTTCAAGTGGAAGAATGAGCTTTAACAATTCATTGATAGGTGAAAGAACATATATGGTCATTCTACCACCATCCATAACATTGGACCAAATTCCTAGGCCCTGGTTGACTTTCAACCTTGCAGCTTATCTCACATCTAACTCAATAACCACAATTTATATCAGCCACCATATTTAGAAGAAGGTATATAAATTGTGCTACTAACACATTGTTGTAGAGTTTTAGCCACCCTCGCAACCTATCAAATTTCTCCTTATTTGCATAGAAACTTATGCTCATCAAGTGTAGAGGGGGAGATGCAATTTTGGGGTCTTGGTATGTTTGATTTCAACAACACATTTCTTAGAAGCATGCATTTAGGGTATGGACCAAAGGATTGTTAGTACATATTAATGTATCATGTGCCACACTTGTGGTGATCCTACCAATAAAAACAATAATATATTATGTTAATGCTTCACATTGTACTATGGACTGTCCACATGACAAGAAATTCACATTTAGTGAATTTGCATGATATTCATATGGAGTATAGGAAGGATTTGTATGTTGTAGACTTTGGAAAGGTTTGAGATCTACATGCCCCTATAATCGATGTGTCCATTAATTTCTAATAAGCATCCCACAAGGGAATGGTAGTAAAAGAAAACAACAACAACCCTTTATTAAAAACCTAGACCATAGGTGGTTAAGAAACCTTCTTCCTATTTGTTTTTGCAAGTATAAGAAACAAACAAAGTTTTTTTCCAGAGCATGGAATCAAGCTCTTCATACGGGCTTATAGCATGCGGCTCTACTATTATTAGTGTTTAACACACTAATAATATAACCTTGTTGGATTATTATTGGAAATTTGTTGGCCACTACTCATAGATGCAAGAAAGAATGTTGCAATAAATGTCTAAGTTAAATACAAACAAATTTACCAAATGTGATATTTACATATTGTTGTTATATTCCTTATTGAAATCTTCCTATCTATTGTGGAAATTTTGTTGCAATCTGTCACCGAAATCTAATTGGTTATTTTTCAAATGTTATTGATATTCATTTTCAAAGTCTACCTCGCCACTACAAAAGGGCTAATATAGCTTACTACCAAAATTTTCATGGTGATTATGCAATGTTATCTTTATTGGTATATTCTTGCATCAGTATTTCGATTTCATCATCATCGCACCTATGGAACCACATGTGTTGAAAATAGCAACAAGAAATGATAAAAATAAAATCCAGAATATTTCAATTTTAATTTGTCCTTGAATTAAAATTGTGAATTAAATTTGAATTTAGTCTCACCAGCTTCTTGGAAATAATTAATTAATTCATTATGGATTAATTAGTTGGAGAAATTAAAGTTAGAAATCTTTCTGCAGTCATGCAAGAGTTATCCCTTAAATTAAGGAGATTGTTATAGGACAAAATGACCTCCTCATCAACTCAGAGGTGAAAGACAGGATGACTGAAGCAAAGACCACAATTGCAGGACTTGATTCCATACTAACACTCTCTGCACACTGCTAACCTGCTTTATAAATCTTGTTACCAAGCATAGAGGAGCGTTAGTCACCCTCCTAACTCAAGTTGTTAAACCAGGGGGAGCATTAGTGAAACTAAGGGAAGTTCAGTGGGTCAAGCCAACGAATCTGCTTACAAATATCTAGATATTTATCCCTAAATTTGCTCAAGAAAAGTAAGGAACTCCAAAAATCGAATTATTTGGGGAAATTCCAATCTGAGAATGAAGGCAAATGGGAAAAAGCTTGAAAACAAGGCAAGTTCATGGCTTTTGCCCTAATGAACTCTAGGAGGAGCTTGACAACCCTAATTTGATTGCTACATAAGCAGCGAGAGGGCCATTGTGAAAGAGGTCAGAGCATTTGGAAGGATAACCCATTAAGCTGTTGTGAAATTGTCATACACTTGAAGAAGTGAGCTGAAAGAGGGAGAGATAGAGAGGAAGAAGAGGCAAGGATAGGCTGATACAACAGATGGTTGTAATCACTCTTCCACTATAAGTACAGAGCTGCGGTTGTGTTTCCTACTCCATTCTGTCGGTAATGTTGTTCATTGATTTGTTCATTTTGATGCTTGTCGAGATGAGTAGTTAATTTATACACTAATATATGTTTATTGTGCATTCTGACATTAGTTTTCAAGAGCGTATGTTGTGATTAGTTTACTTTGTCCTTTATGCAGGAATTGTCTTGGAGTCGGCCTTGAAGGAGTTCTTCTTGCCGCATAGAGATTTCCAAACAAATATAGAAGGAACTAAAGGTGATCCTCTTTCCATACCTTGTCAATTTATGTTTGATAGATGAACATGTGCATAACTTGGTAGCTTCTGCAGATAATCTTACAGTCTGTCAAAGGTCTCAGGAAGGCCTTTGAGGGTAGTTTTCATCCTACATATACTGTGCATTTTACCCCATAGCAGAATTGGCAACTCCACTGGGGACTATACATCTAGTTCCCAGTTTACCCTAACTCCTCTCAATTCTTCTCTTCCTTCTAAGAGCTTCCTACTTCTTCAAATCCTTTTTTGATCCACCAACTATCTTGTTACATCCTACTAGTTTGCATCCTCCTCAGAAACGGATCCTAAAGGCCCTTTGTTTGAGTTATTTCCCTCACAGACGCAGGTTTCTAGGCTAAACAAAGCTTTAAAAAGCACTATGCTTGTGTACAAGGAGCGTTAGCAGCCCGACTAATGCTCTGTTTACACTGAAACAGAGCGTTAGTCTCCCATTTCCATGATTTCCAGTAGATTCTGTGGACCAAAGGGGGGGGGGGGATTTTATCATGGGCTAAAGTAAGATCTGAAACTATATTATGTTAACAAATTTGGTGTCCTGAAAATTCATTTTTAGGAAAATGTTTTAGTTTTTCTCTCTTAAAATACATTTTTTTTGAAAGAAAGATTGATGAATTGTATTCATCCTTCTGTCGAAATAGTTGTAAGCTGCTTCATTTTGGTTTTCAGTAGTTGTTAGGAAATATTGGAAAAAGAATCTTTTGTTTATGCAAGTGTTGAATGGATTTATATGCATAGACGAATCCATGAATATGTGAAAAGATGAATATGTAGAATAAGACTTGTTTGCATAAGAAATTGAAAACAAATCAGAGCATTGTTCTGCATGATTTATTGAGTCAAGAGTCTCACCATATTCATACTTCAACACCCCTACCGAAGACAAATAATCAAGTACACTTAAAATTTACATTAAAATCAATCAGTTACTCTTTTGAGCAAACCAACATTAGCTAGGCTAGGACCTTGGGATAAGCATGTGAGTGAACTGACCATGGTTGAAAACCAAAACTAGTGTCGTTAACGAGTGAAAAATCCTTCTGCACTCATATTACCAAGACCATTCCACTAACAACAGTGCAAAATACAAGACAACATTGGACTGTAATTGAAGGTAGCCTGCCTTCTCTTACAAATCCTTTGGGAATTCTGTGTACTGGTGGTCCCTTCCGGGATTTCGGAAATGAGTCGGGGACTTAGGTTTCCTACCCACACAGCATGTTGTCTACGACTATGTCCCCCCTAGTAATGTTTGTGATTTTAGGTATCTCTAGTGGCCAAAAATTCTAGGTACTTACACAAGGTGATTGGGATGAGCTGTCCTAGTACCTAAAATGGACGGATATACTCTATCTTCAGTTTTTGGGAGGGTGCTCATCTTCACGAGAGCATTTGGCCCCTCAATCTGAGGTTTGGGCGAAGCTCTAGAGTAACTGTAACCGTACATTTGGCCATCCTTCTCTCTTATTCATTGAGAGACTGGGTTTCATCTCTAGTGATCGGTGCTTATCAGACGAGGTACTTTCCCTCTGTTTGCTAATTGATATATTTAGTGTATTTTTTATTTTTAGGTACCCGAGTGATATCATTTTTGAGACTTTAAATAATATCACATTAAAATCTATTTGATAAAACATAATGGTCACCGTGGCTACATTCGGCCCTCATTATCACTCTAGACGATTGTTAGGGCTTCCTCCACTCATTGTGGAAGATCTGCCAAGTTCCATTGAATCGGATTCCTCATCTTCGAGGAATCAATCTCCTAAATCTCACACAAGATCTGTGTGGATGATCGACGATTCTAGTTTTGCTGGAGGATTTCTTCACGAAAGGATTCCTTCCTCACTTTAACACTTCCCTCACAAATCCATCAGACCCTATCGTGGTTCCCGTGGTACTTATACTTCATTCTTCAGTAGGTGGAACTTTCCCATTTATCCAGTCGATGACTCACGGGTTGTGGAATTTTAGAGACACTGTTGGTCCTCTACCACTTCCCCAGTCGATAGTCATCACAACACCCATAATGTGGAATCCCGCTATCCCGTTTGTCCCAGGTATGGAAAGTCACATAACACCCTCTATGTAGGTTTTAACCCCGTACAGAAATTACTTGCATACGAATTCTAAATCACAGGAAAAAATAAAAATGCGAGAGCATAACACATAAAACACATATACACAGAGATTTCCCACTGGATCTCAAAACCGAGACTACCAGCTTGATTTTTCATTATGTTCCTTTCAATGTTACAATACATATTTATACATGCCGAAGCATCCAATACCATGGACCGAAAACCATCGCATCCAAAACTATGGACCGAAAACCCATAGGTAGGTTCGCCCAACCTAATATAGGGTCCAAAAAAAAATTCCCGGGGTGCTACC
>APFE030300415.1:111034-131965 GCA_000404065.3 Pinus taeda | reverse complement strand
AGGGGGGCTACCCGCCCCCCCTCAAAACCCCCTGTGACCCCCCCGCTGCACAATCGGCGCAACAAAGGGGGGGCTTCGCCCCCCCTCTAACCCCCCGATTCACTACGTAGGTTAGTCGTGGAAAGAATATAACACAACCCAACACTCTATAAGTGGAACACAGCAGATGCCAAGTTCCTCAGGTCATCCGTCATCACCATGGTCCGAGTCGGGGGCACCCAACTCCTTGCCTTTTTTGGCAATGTTGGATATTCCCAACTTATACAAGTTGACAAACGACCCCATCTACCACAACTTACACTGCCCGCCGATCCCGCACAAAATACCAATGGACATTCCAAAGCTCGATGGAAAACAAGGGGAGGATCCAGGCACCCTTATCACTACCTACCATCTTTGGTTTGTTTCAAACTCTATGGTGGATGATAGTGTCTGGTTACATCTTTTTCCCCACACCCTCACTGGAAATGTCGCGAAATGGTATATTGAGTTACCACGCGCGTCAGTAAATACCTTTAACGCTTTAGCGATGGAGTTCCTAAAGCACTTTCAGTTACCTATCCACTATGAGACTAGGACAGAGCTCCTTACTTCATTTCGTCAAGATGCCGCCACCCATTTCTTTGATCATATTCATGAATGGAGACCTAGGTGGAGGATAGTCAAAGCTCCCATCCCTAATTTTCTCTTAGCGGACTAGCTCTGTAAGTCCTTACTCCCACAAGTCGCTAGAGATGTCGCTCTAGGTGGTGCGGTCAAAGAAGACCAATTCATACGTCGTGCCCAGCACTTAAATTTGATTTATTCACAGTTTGGCACTCTTTACGACATAATCCCCCATGCTCCTAGTAAACCCAATGCTTCCACCACTTAGCACCCTGGAGTGCACGCCGACAGGATTGTCGGTGCAACCTCTGGGGTCACTGTAAAACAACTCAGTGGCTCCATTTCTAAGCTGGCAGTGGACCCCTCTACCAAAGCGACTGCTCTTCCTACCACTACGATAAAAATGTGCAGTCTACTCAAAAATCCAGTGGCAAGAACAAGAGAATAAGAACAAGACCACTCCTTCTAAAGAGTAGTCATCCAAGCAGCCCAACCTGAAACAAAAGGCCATTGTGCCTACTGATGAGGAAAAGGATAAAGGCATTATATATCCATGCAAACTCTGTCTTGAATACCACATAACCTGGCGTTGTCCGCGTCTTCAAGAATGCACAGATTACCTTGCCAAAAAGGATTCTGGTAAGGCACCTGATGTCCTTAGAAATCCTTTTCCTACACAATAATAGCAAAATATCATTTCCAACCAACTGCAACCCATGCCAGGGGGAAAAATGGTTCAAAACATCCTTCAGCTGGTGAAGGAGCTTCTACCAATTACACATTTGAAACAGTAGAACTCTCCACAAGAGCCAAACCTTATGGAGTTCCTATCGCTTCGGCAGCAGAAACATCCTTAGGTCAAAACCAATCACTGCCCAAATGATTTGCATATCGAAAGGCCGGTTGAGGACTTTGTAATTCGACCCCCGCAAGGGGGTACTTCGATACACAATGCACAATACATATGCACGTGCCGCCCAACACTATAATATCGTAGAGGATTTGGCGCAAGCACTGTCGGCTATATCGACGCTCGAAGTATTACAAACATGCCCTAGCCAATGGAAAGCTTTGCTTTCGGCTATTGGAGGTATTGACCCTACGGATTCCATGCTTGCTATTTTTGACATGGACAAGTGTAAACCTCCCCTTTCCCACCATCTTGCATTTCAAGTGCATATCACTTCGAAAGGTAAAGGTATACACTGAACTGTCATCGACGAAGGTGCTTCAACCTGCGTCATGTCGGCTTCATGTTGGCTCACCCTAGGTTACCAACCCTATCCCTACCATCGAACTCCCTTAAATATTTCGACGGCCACACCTTTATCCCAAAAGGATACCTAGCTATTTTTCCCATCACATTGTATGGGAAAACAGTAACGATGGACGTAGAATTCGTGGACAAGAAACTCGACATATGCCATGAAAGTCGTTGTATCCATTGTCTTTCATATCATCCTATTTCCATTGGATGGAAAGGTCATTACAGTGGATCATTTGTCTTTTTGCACCCCCGATTATTCATCATTACGAAGTGGCTCCATACCCATAGTAGGAGGTGGAATTAATAGTTATGTCAGTATAGGTACCAGTCTATTAAAGGCTTCTTCCCTTATGGGTTGTTTTCCTCTTTAGCCGCCCCAGGTTTCACAATCGGTCAACATGCTTTCATCAATTCCTCATGAACTGGCCGATCCTTGGATCCTAACGGCTCCTTTAGACCTTGACACATTCAGAGACCAGATGCCGCTATCACCAGCTGAATCGGCCTACCAAGGCATTCAATCTGTATCCACATCTCTGGTCATGTTGGCTATCACCGACGGTACCACGACCCTTCCCGTAACCGCTCCTCCTTTATATCCATTCAATCTAATCATACCTAGGAACAAAACCATTCAATAAATTTTGAGTTTTGGAGAGCAACATTGGGAGGATTGGCACCATCGTGTCCCGATATCTAATTCAGACATGATGCCTCTTGAAATATCATCCTTTGACTTACCAGAAATTGTTTCCTCACCATACGCGATCATCCAAACTTTGGATGTGAAAGGAAACATGGGAAACACTTCTAGGTCATTTCCCATAGATATTTCACTCACGACAGGCATCGTGGAAAACACCCAGATGTGAGAAAATTGCATTCCTGAGGAAATTGTGAGCTCCACCTACCTATATGAGGAATTCCACGATGAATTTGTTTGGTCTCACAAGGAAATGCCCGACTTTAATCCATCATTTGTCACGCATGAGATCCAACTTTACAACAAAGAAAAACGAAATGGGTGGCCAATCTCTTCCCTAGAAATAGTCGTTGAACCCATGCCCGACCCTACTTCCAAAGAAGAACACCTTCTATACCTTAAATAGCTGGAAAAAACCCATCGAGATGCTGATTTGGCACTAGCAGCTCACAAGGAGAGGGTACAATCCCAATTTGCGAAATAGGTTAGGTTTTGTTCTTTCCAAGAGGGCGACTTTGTATCACTCTATCATCCAAAAGATAACCTCTTGGAGGCATGCACACTTCGACCCATTTGGCTAGGTCCCTACGTCATAATGAAAGTCCTCCCCTCGGGGGCATATGAACTACAGGACCGGGAAGGAATCCCACTAAAGGAACCCAAATATGGGCTCTATTTGAAAAAGTATTGTGCCTAGTATTGCACTAGGCATGTGCTTTGTAATTTTATGTATTCATAAGTTTGCTTACCTTTTTTGATGTGATTGGATTGTTTTGTTATTTAGTGGAGTACTTGTCTCATGTATTCTTCTCGCAATGCAGATGTCGTCGTTGCCCTTAGCATATGTAGGATACGCGGATGGTGCCAGTCGTCACACATGGCACATTGCATCAGCTGCTTGGGTCATATACACACTCGAGTCAGAAATATTTTTCTCCGGGGGGGGTCTTTCTTGGTACCGCCACCAACAATATTGCCAAGTACATGTCCGTCATTTCACTTCTCATAGAAGCATCATGAAGGGGCATCTCCAATCTGGTGGTCAGGTTAGACTCCCAAATAGTCATTATGCAATTGACAAACCATTATCACGTCCATAATCCAGCCTTGTTACGTAACTATCTAAGGGTCTATCTAATGGTGCGACTCTTGGAACGTCGATTTGAAATAATCACATATGAGCATGTTCCTCGAGAATTAAATACAATCGTTGATTCGTTAGCTAACTATCTATTGGATTGGCATTTGTCTCATTCTTTATAGTAGCATGCATGAGAAGTAAAACATTTACTAAAGTTAAAAATTTGTTACAAAAAACATTTAAAAACACATTTACACCACCAAAATACTAAAAACATCGGTATATATATATATAGATCGAAATCCAGTTTTTTACATCAAAATATCCCAAAACTTGGATGATTTAAGTACAAAATGGCTCATATCTGAGCTACAAGCACTCATATGGCTACGCCAGAACACCTGCTAAAAGAGCCTATTGCTCCAGAAAAGCTAAAACAGCTCTAGCTACCCTCCGAAGATGAACCTAAAACCGCTCAGGTACACCAACGGTGTGCCACTGCATATGAGCGAGAATATCCCTCATAGGAAGGGGGGAGACACCCATAGTTAAAACCCTCTAGGTTCCTCAGAACCTCGTAGAGATTGTTGGCATCACCCCCTCCAGCAAGTAGTTGACCACCTCGTCGCACATAGCGAGGTTCTCCTGTAGGTTGTACTGGCACCACATCTATGTTAAGCATAAAAGTTTCATGTCAGTTCTTATTTCACCCTTAAAAAAAATTACATATACATTCAAAAGCGCAAAAATACTTAAGTACTGTCAAAATTATTCTCACCTTCAGGATCTCGGTTGGTCTAGGGTGGTAGCATCAAGTCTGGGTTGCCGGTAAAGTCCATGCCTTCATAAGCATAGTCATCAACAATCACAATTTGGCTACGAAGCCACTGGAAGAAGTCTTCATCAAAGAAGTGCCAGAGTGGTCCTCCTCTTGTGCGAGGATCAAGTGATGACCAACGACGCTGCCTTAACTCCCTCGGATCAAGGGGACTTAAGCTCACTCGTGAGTGCATGACAGGTACTATCTCAAGGAAAAATGAGACTATGATAGTACTGTACCCAAAACTGTGTTGGGTACGTGTCTTGCATGCTGTCAATTCTGCCTTCAACTGGAAAAGCACTGCTTCACACCAATTGAACATCTGTGGCTAGACATAGTCAACCGAAAGCAACAGTTGGGCCTTTGTTACTATGTGGGGAATTTTTGACCTCGCCAACTGCACAATCAAACATAAAACTGCCCTCATAGACCGAGATAAAATCCTCTCTATAGGGACTCTATTGCTGACTAGTCCACTCTCAGGGATGCAGTAGATTTGTACCAGCTCTGAGGTAGATCATGGATCTGACCTGCCACCAGTGAGGTTTGCTTGTTCCCCATGACACAACAAACCAGTCAAAAAGTAAATGTCATCCTAGTCAATTGCTAAATCTCCAATCCTGAACACTTGCTCGTGTCCATCCCAGCGCTGAATGATCCATCTTAGTAAATCCTCCTATCCTTTCATCAGCTCTAGCTCTGCATACTTCAATAAACAATAGTGGCGCAATGCAAGTATGCATGTTGGATCATTTTGCATCAACAATTCCTCATTGTCATGGGCCCGTTCTCTCCATAGGTGAGTCATTTCAGCCTAAAACCTGCACAAAATAACCCTAAAAACAGTTAAAATGGGGAAAAAACACTCAAGGAACCCATGCATGAGGGTTTTAACTGCGCCCTATAGCCCTAACGCTACCCCCAGTGCTACACAGGGAGGATTAACGCCCTCCAGTGGTTCGTACAGAGCGTTTAACGTTCCCTATTGGCCATCTGGAGGGCATTAGTGTGCAAATAAGGCTTTAGGGCACCTCAGATCTGCGAAATTCCACCCATAAAATTGTTAAGAAAGGTTTAGTAAGGCATAGAGCAAGTTTTTAGCTCTCACTTGGGACTAACAGCACGTCGAATGGTTGCCCAGATCTCCTGTAATAATCCGCGGAAAATTTGCTCCTCTTTAGCTCCAACAAAGCTCTCACAAACTTCAAAATAGTGAAAATGATGCATGTGAAAGCTCAAAGCATCTCCTTATATAAATTTGAGAGATATGATTTTTTGAAAATCATTAAAGAGGAAGTAGTCCATTCTCCATGATTTTTTATCATGCATGAACCTAGATAATAGGAAATGCTGCTTTTTTATACTTTTTACCACTTTTGATGAAAGTACTTTCAGGAATGAAAAGTAGTAAAAGATGCATGCAATTCTCAATAGAGAACTTTTATGGATATTTTATTGCTCTTTAAAAAATATAAACATCTCCAAGTTTTCATCGTTAAGCTTGTTAAATCTTTGCGACGATGGTCAGAGCACTTTTTGTAATATTTTATTGCTCTTTAAAAAATATAAACATCTTCGAGTTTTCATTGTTATGCTCATTAAATACATGAAACGATGCTCTGAGCAACTCTTTTTTGATATTTTTCTAGCTCATAAACTAAAAAAGACCAAAGGAGCATTCTTTTTAGGCGCTTTTTTCTCACTCTTTAAACTAAAAAAATCCTGAGCTATATCTTGCTGCTCGTTAAACTTGCTAAAGATGACCCGAGCATTCTTTTAGGTACTTTTTCTTGCTCGTTAAAATTGAAAAATACCGAGTTTTTGTTACCGGGCTCGTTAACAATAGACGGCAACAACAAGAGCACTTTCTTTTTTGGGACAGTTTCTCGCTCTTAAATCGAAAAATCCTCGAGTTTTCCCCTCCTTCGAGCTCATAAAACTATGAAGAAGAGATGAGCCGTTATTTTCCCTCTTTTTCTTGCTCATTAAACTGAAAAACATACCCTCAATTTTCTTCTTCTAACTCATTAAAAATTCACGATGAAACACGAGTTTAGTCCGTCGCCTCGTACTCGTAACAAAATGAGGTCGACATCTATTGGAAAAATGTTTCTCTTTATCCGAGTTCAATATATTAAAATACGGAAAAGTAACTGATCCAGGTATACCATTAACCTTTTGTCGCACCCGGTTAACAACTATGACAAAGGGACTACCATGGAGTCTCGCTTTACGATCTTTTCAGACTCTCTAAATATGAAAAGACCACCGAGTTGTCTAGTTTGGACTCTTTAAATTACACAAACGAGATATAGAGTCGTTTTTTTCACGATACTTTTCAGACTCTTAAAACATGAAAAAATCGACGAGTTTGCCTATCTGGACTCATTAAACCAATTAGATAGGGAAAAGAGTCATTCTTTTTGAGATACTTTTTAGACTCTTTAAACATGACAAGATCGATGAGTTTACCCGTTTGGACTCATTAAATTAATCAAACAGGGAAAGTGGACAATACAACTGTATTCCATATTTGAAAGCGTGGTTTGGTAGCAATAGTTCCCTTGAACATGGCACTCCCTTAGATAAACCTTCATTTTGATTGCCTCTCAATATGAACCCTACCAACCTATGAGTTTTAGCCTATATACCCTGATGTAATTACATCTCCATTTCCTAACACTCTATAGTGTTCATGAGTCTAGCGCTGTATGGTTAAAACTGTTTTCGTGCCTTCTATTGTTCAAGGGTTCCCATTTGTTTCCTCTATCAACCAATCATACATATCCTTTCATCACGCCCTCCATTGTTTAGACCCAAATGATCAAAATATTCCTCAAAAAACAAAATCATTCTTGTCTGGTTTCGTGTCGACTGATGTAGGACACGTCATTGCCTACCTTTCGACAGGTTTCTTCCTATTGACTTCAACATTCTATCTAGGAAGATAACCCAGAAACACATTCAGTGCCTTGGTACTTGCAGAAATTAGTGGCAGGTTACCTTGTGTTAGATCACGTGTTTTCATTATTGGCTCCTAATTAAGAAATTCTACGAGTGTTCGACGATAAAAAAATCTTTCACACTCGCTAGTTTGCACTGTGCATCTTGGAGACCATCACCATTATCGGTGGACATCCTCGCATCTATTAACAATATCCATTATTGACTGGTAATCATATGATTTCATGCATGTTCGATGTCAACACATCTGATCACATGTATCGATCTATGTTTTTTGGTGAAGCGGAGATCAAGACCTTGGGTAGAGGCTTGCATCATTCGGCCTTGTTTCCTCTCCCACACTGCGAATATTGTTCTTTGGAGATAGCTATTTCATGATGATCTATTATGACACTGGATCCACTCTATGCTTATAGGTGGCCAGTATTGTTATCTCTCAGAAGAGAAAATTACTCTAACATAGCTACTAAGCATGGGAATGCCTGACTCAAGACAAGATTTTAGCAGTTTATATATTATATGTATATGTGTTGTATCAGGTTTTCCTTGCCGCCCGAAAATTCTCTCTCTCTACAAAATTTTGACAGAAAATTACAATTTTAGTAAAGTATTTCAGCCATCATCTCTGCCTCTGATCTCATACTTTAGGGGGCATCTGTTATAGGACGAAATGACCTCCTCATCAACTCAGAGGTGAAAGACAGGATGACTGAAGCAAAGACCACAATTGCAGGCCTTGATTCCACACTAATGCTCTTTGCACACTGCTAACCTGTTTTATAAAGCTTGTTACCAAGCATAGAGGAGCGTTAATCACCCTACTAACTCAAGTTGTTAGACCAGGGGGAGCATTAGTGAAACTAAGGGAAGTTCAGTGGGTCAAGCCAATGAATCTGCTCACAAATATCTAGATATTTATCCCTAAATTTGCTCAAGAAAAGCAAGGAAACTCCAAAAATCGAATTATTTGGGGAAATTCCAATCTGAGAATGAAGGCAAATGGGAAAAAGCTTGAAAACAGGGCAGGTTCATGGCTTTTTCCCTAATGAAATCTAGGAGGAGCTTGGCAACCCTAATTCGATTGCTACATAAGCAACGAGAGGGCCATTATGAAAGAGGTTAGAGCATTTGGAAGGATAGCCCATTAAGCTGTTGTGAAATTGTCATACACTTGAAGAAGTGAGCTGAAAGAGGGAGAGAGAGAGAGGAAGAAAGGGCAAGGGAAGGCTGATACAACGGATGGTTGTAATCACTCTTCCACTATAAATACAGAACTGTGGTTGTGTTCCCTACTCCATTCTGTCAGTAATGTTGTTCATTGATTTGTTCATTCTAATGCTTGTCGAGATGAGTAGTTAAGTTATACACTAATATATGTTTATTGTGCATTCTTACATTAGTTTTCAAGAGCGTATGCTATGATTGGTTTACTTTGTCCTTTGTGCAAGAATTGTCTTGGAGTCAGCCTTGAAGGAGTTCTTCTTACCGCATAGATATTTCCAAACAAATATAGAAGGAACTAAAGGTGATCCTCTTTCCATACCTTGTTAATTTATGTTTGATAGATGAACATGTGCATAACTTGGTAGCTTCTACAAATAATCTAACAATCTGTCAAAGGTCCCGGGAAGGCCTTTGAGGGTAGTTTTCATCCTACATGTACTGTGCATTTTACCCCATAGCAGAGATTATCCCTTAATTAAGGAGATAAGATTGAGTTATATTTGAGTTGTAATTAGTTAGCTCAGTTTACTAAGTTAAGTCTAGTTAAATTAGTTCCAAACTATTTGAGGAACTAATTGTGAGTTATTAGTTAGTTGATGCATGCATGCACTCAACCAGTGTACTCCAGATAAATGAAGATTCTGTCATCAGAAACTCATGCATGTCTATTATGAGAAAGACCCAGTTGAGATTAAAGACAAGGACAGTCTACTATCAGTTGCATGTTTTTTCCTATAAAGGAAAATCATGCATGCAGTCAAGGTAAGGTTCCTTGAGGAATGCGTAGTTTTGATAGTGTGTTAGGGCAGTGTGTGAGAGTAGTGTTACACTGGGTGAAGGTGATCATCCCAAAGGTAACTGTGCAAGGAAATAAGAGCTTGGAGGGAAGAGGAGAAGGCTTGTGAGAAGCTTTCATTTCCTGTGAGCATCCAAGAGGATTGTACTGAGAGATGGCTGGTTGTGAGAGCTAAGGCTTTATATAATTCGAATGTATTTCCACCCTGTATGATAATACAGATAGTTGGGCTTTTAGCTGAGGCTTTCCCCTGAGTATTTTTTGTGTTTCATGTGCATTTATTCTTCTACTTCTGGTTATATGTGTTTAACTCGATCTTGCTCAATATTTAATCTTTCGCAAAGCAAGTTTGATAGTAGAAGTAAATTATAATATTTTGCTTTGGTATATTGCATTATTGAGTTAATCTATAGTTAGATTTTCTACATGGATCTCAGAGGTAGATTTGTAGAGAATTTGCAGGAAATTCTACATGGTATCAGAGTTGAGTTTATCGGAGCACTGAATAGTATACAGAGAAGAGAATTCGAAGTTTGAAGTTCGAGTTTGCAAGTGCAAATTGAATTCATATCATACTTCAAGGTTGGCCAATGGCGTTTTATGGCTTGAGACTCGAGTATGCCTTGGAAGGTAGCTTGAATTACATAGCATGGAAAGATCGCATGGAGTTTGTATTAGAAGACAACGACTTGAAGGATTTCATTGATCAAGAAATCCCAAAGCCATGTTCAACTAATGTACAAGAGTTCGTTGAGTGGAAGAAGTGTGTGGCGAGGATGAGAGGGATCATCCTTGAGGGATTTCAAGACCATATTATCTCAACTCTCCATGGGAAGGATACTCCATATTCAATGCGGAAGATGTTGAAGGACCTCTACCAGAATAGTAGCGACTACAGGAAATTGGCGCTCAAGGATAAGCTTCGAAGAATCAAGATGGAGAACAGAGATACTATTTCCACATATCTGAACAAGCTCACCACTTGCAGAAATGAGCTTGGAAGTGTGGGAATAACTACTGCCAATGATGATATGGCGAATCTCGCTCTCCTTTGCCTTCCAAAGAGTTGTAATAGCTACCAAGACTCTGTGAATGGAAGGGAGAAACTATCAGATTGGGAACGACTGTGGTCGGATCTCATGCAGGAGGAGATCAGGAGGAGCACACGAGATGGTTCTTCATCCAAGGATGATAATGAAGAAACTTTGGCCTTAGAAAGTAAGGCAAGGAAAGGGAAGGGGAAGGTGTCCCATTCCAAATCGAATTCTTCTCATAGAGGGAAGAAGGGTGACAAGTGTAAAGTGAGATGCTTTAATTGTCACGAGATGGGACATTATGCGACTAATTTCCCATCAAAGAAGTCCAAGAATGGATCCTCGGAAGGTGAGGCATTAGCCTCTCAATTCGAAATGGACTTGTTCCTCATTGCATGCATGGTGTCATCGATGATGGGTTGTGGTTGGTATCTTGACAATGGAGCCTCATTCCACATGACCGACGATAAAAGTTTGTTCAGTGCCTTGGAGGAGAAAGACCTCAAAATGTGCATAGAGATGGGTGACGACGAAAGGTTTACTATTTCAGGAGTGGGCATGGTTGCTTTTTAGAGGGAGCATGGAGCTTCTATCACCTTGATGGATGTGAAGTATGTTCCTGGACTGAATAAGAACTTGGTATCGGTCGTGATGTTGGAGGACAAAGGCTATGATGTTGTCTTTAATAAGGGAAAATTTTTCCTTAGACACATCACCATGAGATAGGTGAAACATATCAGTTCATGAGTCAAGAACCTATATGGTCTTGAGGTTCAAGATGCATGCAAAGCCTCAAGGAGCAAGGAAAATCTTAGAGACTTGGTGGTTGAGAGGGAGAGTTAATTAGCTCTCAAAATGCAGTCCCAAAAGAAGTCTCAGACAATTGTGGAGGAGCCACAGTTAGAGTTAGCAGAGAGATCACATGTAGCCATACCTCCAGGTGTGAGGTGGGGCAACGTGAAGTGATAGTCTCAAGAAGGCTGAAATTGGGCAGGGTCCATTGAGAGGTTTTATCTCATGCATCGTACCTTGCTAAAGGAGCCCAAAGTACATAGTAGCACGATGAATCAGTGGGATTGATGCAGTCAAAGATCAAAATGACAGAGGCTAGAGCAGTCAGATACTGAAGAGCGCAGAGAAGGATTGAAAATAGTGTAGAAAGGATGAGTGAGTAGAAGCGCGGAGTTTTCAGTTGACAGCGGCAATAACAGTCAGAGACTTTGATGAAAGAGGCATCATTCTGATTCAAGTTGGATTTTTTTTGTTTGTTTCTGGAGTTGCTGGAGCAGCAACACTAGAGAGAAGTTTTGCATGCAGAACATTCCAAAGGTTCAGGATTTTGATCGAGTTGAATTCCTTTCTTGTTGAGAGGGAGTGTTGAAAATAGAAACAAGAAATGATAAAAATAAAATCCAGAATATTCCAATTTTAGTTTGTCCTTGAATTAAAATTATGAATTAAATTCGAATTTAGTCTCACCAGTTGCTTGGAAATAATTAATTAATTCATTATGGATTAATTAGTTGGAAAAATTCAAGTTAGAAGTCTTTCTGCAGTCATGCAAGAGTTATCCCTTAAATTAAGGAGATTATCCCTTAATTAAAGAGATAAGATTGAGTTTTATTTGAGTTGTAATTAGTTAGCTCAATTTACTAAGTTAATACCAGTTAAATTAGTTCCAAACTATTTGAGGAACTAACTGTGAGTTATCAGTCAGTTGATGCATGCGTGCACTCAACCAGTGTACTCCAGATAACTGAAGATTCCCTCATCATAAACTCATGCATGTCTATTCTAAGAAAGACCCAATTGAGATTAAAGACAAGGAAAATCTACTATCAGTTGCATGTTTTTCCTATAAAGGAAAATCATGCATGCAATCAAGGTAAGGTTCCTTGAGGATTGCCCAGTTCTAACAGTGCGTTAGAGCAGTGTGTGAGAGCAGTGTTACACTGGGTGAAGGTGATCATCCCAGAGGTAACTGCACAAGGAAATAGGAGCTTGGAGGGAAAAGGAGAAGGCTTGTGAGAAGCTTTTATTGCTTGTGAGAATCTAGGAGGATTGTACAGAGAGTTGGCTAGCTATGAGAGCTAAGGCTTTGTATGATTCTAATGTATTTCCACCTTGTATGATAATACAGATAGTGGCATTTTTAGCTGAGGCTTTCCCCTGAGTATTTTTTGTGTTTCATGTGAATTGATTCTTCTTCTTTTGGTTATATGTGTTCAGCTCGATCTTTCTCAATCTTTAAGCTTTTACAAAGAAATTTTGATAGTAGAAGTAGATTATAGTATTTTGCTTTGGTATATTGCATTATCGAGTTAATCTACAATCATATTTTCTACATAGATCTCAGAGATAGATTTGTAGAGAATTTGCGGGAAATTATACAACATGAATTACAATGTGGGTGTCTAACTCAGTTGTAACATAAGGATCAAGCCTCTATGTATACAGAATATCAATCAATCGTATTTTCCCTGAGGTCCAGCATTGGAAATTGGGCTCTGATACCACTTGTAACAACCCCCCTATCTAATCAGACAAGATTACTAGGTTACCTGACTCTTGATCTTGGTTACAAGAATGAAGTAGTTGTCTCTCCTTTTTTTGATCTCCATGTTAGAAGGTTAAGTATAGTTACAACCCTCCCATTAACTCGGCAGTAACTTATCTATTCAATTACAGTTTCACTGTCCTTAGTGATAGTCTTAGTGAGGGTATTCAAAGAAACAAGGATTGGTGATAACAATTTCTTAATCCTTAAATAGGTACAATAGTACTAACAACATGACTTATGTAAGGAATCACCAAGGAAATATTTATAATAATCCATAGACATAATGATACCATAAGATACCTCAAAGTGGCAATTGGGGTGAGGCTCATGAATTTCCTCCCAACCATTGGCAAGCTCCCTACAGTGCAGTTGCCACCCCCTAGCTAATGAAGCTTATCCCAATTTCTAAACCAGGGATTCCAGATGTTTGACCCACCTCCACCCTACATGTAGGTAATTAGTTATAGTTTGGTATGGGGATTCCAAAGGTAATTTTTTCCTAGACCCCTCATCCCATGGGGGACTACAAAGATGAATATACCACCCTTTCTTAATTTAGGGAATCCATGGATCTGCCTCCACCCTGATTTTTTTCAAAAAATCCACCCAATGCTAGGAATCTAGAGAATGCTAGATTTGAGCATTTAGTGAAAAGCCTAACCTTGGGAATCTAGAGGCCCCCACCCTCTTTCCAATTCATGTATCACTCAATCAATAATTTCATCATCATAATTAAGGATCTCATGGCTAGAGGGTCCTGGTATGAGGCATAAAGGGTGCCCTAGGTGTTAAGGATTCCCAAATAATATGCAGAAAAGAGGACTAACTAAAACAACTACCAACTTCACATTCCTTGGGACAGTAATCTATTTTGCATGGAATTGTTTTAGTTAGAAAATTGTGAGGATTGTTTTATTTTAAGTGTTTCCAAGAAGCACCTTCTTCATTTGTAACACTTGTAAAATTTTTATGGGAATAGGGACATAGTCTACACTTCTCCTCCCAACCATTTGACATACTACTACTACATTTGTCACCCCTAGCTCAGAAAATTGTCCGATTAACAAAACATTAAGGGATTCTGGAGGTCTAATCTAACCTCCACTATTCTAGCATAATAATGTTTAGGTACAGGGAATCCAAATATCTAATTCGACCTCCACCCTCTTGACATAACCATGTTCAATTATAGGGGCTCTAGAGATATAATCCATTCTCCACCCTTCTGGCATAGTAGTGTTCAAGTACAGAGGCTCCAGAGATCTAATATGATCTCCACCATTCTAGCATAACAATTTTTAAGTACGTGACTCTAGAGATCTAATTAGATGTCCACCCTTCTAGTATAACAATGTTCAACTACAGGGTCTCTAGAGATCTAATATGATCTCCATCCTTTTGGAACCACAACATTCAATTATAGGGAATCCAAAGATCTAATCCAATCTCCACCCTTATGGCATGACAATGTTCAAGTAGAGGGACTCTAGAGATCTAACTTGATCTCCACCCTTTTGGCATAACCATGTTCAAGTACATGGACTGTAAATATCTAATATGATATCCACCCTTATAGCATGACAATGGTTAAGTACAGGGACTCTAGAGATCTAATCTAATCTCCACCAATATGGCATAAAGACATTCAAGTACAAGGAATCTAGAGTTCTAATATGATCTCCACCTTCCTGGCATGATAGTACAGGGACTCCAAAGATCTAATTTGATCTCCACCCTTATGGCATAATAGGGTTCACGTATAGGGACTCCAAAGATATAAATTTGATCTCCACCCTTCTGGCATAACAACATTCAAGTATATGGACTCCAAAGATCTAATTTGATATCCACCCTTTTGGCATGACAATACAGGGACTGTAGAGTCTAATCTGATCTCCACCCTTCTAGCATAACAGTATAGGGACTCCAGAGATATAATCTGATATATACCCTTCTGGAAAAATAATATTAACAGTTTGCATATAAATTAATGAAAACATAAGTCACTACTATGATTATCACATAATATTAATGTTAGAATAGAGTCATTGTGGACCACAACCCACAAATAAATTACCTACCTGACTCATAAAATATTTTACAGCATCAAGTGTCCACAATGCTTGGTGATTTAAGCTCATTGATGCCTAAGGCCTTGTGGCCAGATTACTAACTAATGAGCACAACTACCTCTCACATGTAGTTTAAACAAATACACATTCATGACTCATAAGTTACATTAGTTCACCCTCTACCATGTAAGTAGGGATTCTAAGTCCTTTTTGGTGTACATTCCAGGTGGTTCACATTTGTTTAATTCTACGTAAAATAGGTTGGTTCAAGAATAAGGTCTTGTTGATGGTGTTGGACCCACCAACATTTAGGGGGATATCCTTGGTATGAAGTCCCAACTAGACCTCACACCGTTTGGTGTAGGGGTCCCATTCGGTACGATGGCCCGATTTCCATTATCTTAGAGGTTTGCCTTAGCTCTTTTTGTTCAACACATGAGAGTGTTATGCTTGTAACTTCAAGAAAGCGACGTGAGTATACCTCGTGAGTACGTAATGTAGTTTTCTGTTTGGGTTCTCTTACTATAAGGGAGAGGGTAAAACTGAGCCTCTAGATGAGAGGTAGTAGTAACACCTAGGGAGAGACACACTCGAAAACAACAAGGGTATGTCCAACATCCCACATAGTAGTCCACAGTGGATGCAGAAGTTTTTAAAACCAAAGTGAATAGGAAAACACATACACCATCTAGTGGAGTAGTCCACATGGGTGCAACGGTCATTATAACCAAGAAACAAAAATGGCATGTCTAATGTCCTGCAAAGTAGTCCACCCGGACGAGACATCAGTGATAAAAAATACAACAAATCTTCATCAATGTAAGTACTAAAATAATAGAAGTAGTTCAATTATCTTAGTACGGGTTAAGAAAACATGTAGAACAAACACTTAAAGAATAGTCTTACAAATGGATACAAAACATGCATGAAAACATGTTGGCCTGAGACAAGATTCTGAATTAAGAAAAATTTCCAAGACACATATGTACACCATACATCACTAGTCCTAGTAGTGGGACATTGGAGCCACTCCTCTCTCCTCAAAGGATAGGCTACAGACTCTCAAGGCTATGTGGGAGGAGCCAAGGTGAAAATTCATTTTCTCATACAATGAGTGGGTATATATAGCCAAGGGTGATGCTTGACCCTCGGGACTCTTGGACTTCCCTCATGGCCATTCAACTTCCTATAAATTTTCAACTGACGTGACTCTTCAACTTCATATGTGTGCCCATTAGACTTTCACTTTACATTACATTTGATTACAACAGGTATGGCTCATAGTAGTGATGTGGTCGAGACAACTTATGACACAACTCGACATGACACTGTTGACATGTACTGGTTGACTGTGGTGTCCATGTCAAACTACTATGATGTTGAGTGATGGATGTGCTCTCGGTGTGTTGTGTCTTCACCTCCACATGGAAATGTGTTGTGGGGTCTTCGATGGTCTTGGCCTTTGCTTGACAATTTAGTCTGTGTATCCATTTTGCTTGTTGCTTGATGTGATTTGTATATCTGCCTGCTATGAGAAAGTATCCTAGCATACACTCCTTCTTCATCCCATTTTTCGTTGCACCATGTTCCATCAATGTACCTATTCCTACAATGCACTCATGACATGATGACATCAAATCCAAAAATCTCCTATTCTAGCATGATACATTGTTTTCGGTTTCAGGTCCAAGTGACTGGGATGGAGGACAAGAAATTGAAACTGCGCAAAGCATAGATTAAGCCAGGATGACGAGATTTGGAGTATTGTTGAGAAAAACTATGCAAAGGTCACTGGGAGGAAAAATTACGCAATCAGGGACAACAATGACAACTTCAAGGTGGACCCCAACTGGGCAGAACTGCGCAATTCCTGGGAGGAAGACAAGGTAGGGTGTTGGGGGAAAATGTTGGACAATTTTTGCGCAACTTTCAAGATTAGGACTGAGTGGGCCACTTGGGGTCCAGCTAGGAATCTGTACAGTTTCTCAGAGGGAGACAGAGTGGGGCAGCAAAGGAGTGCTGGAAGGAAATTTTACACAATTTTCCAGAGCAAGGCATGATCAGGCTACAGAGAGTTTCTGGCCACCACTGTGCATTTATGAGAGACAGTGTGAGACAGGCGGCACTACGCGGTTTCTGGAAACAATGTATATTAGGGCAGAAGAAGATGCACCATTTAGAGGTGTGCAATTTTTAGGAATAGTGCAGAGAAAGGGAGCAGAGTCCTGACTGAACATGACTGCGTAGTTTCTACAGGCAGTTGGGCATGTCTGCACAATTTTGGAGAATACTGCAGCCCCGGGTCACAGTGCATATCTATGGTAGACCAGAGGGAGGCTTGATAACTAATCTTATGGGAAGCACAGATTGGATTGGGCTTATAGATAACTTCTATGCAATTTTGGGAGACAGACAACCTGCTCACTTCCAGCATTGCATAATGTAGCTACCCCGAAGGACAACCTCAAGCACTACGCAGTTCTAGGTAGTAGAGCAGGGTCATTGAGTGCTGAGACTACGTAGTGCAACTCAATCAGTGTTCAGTTGAAGGGGTTTTCCTTGTCGATAAATTTTCAGGAAAAATGGATAAATGCACAAGAAAGTGAACTTGTGTAGACGTGACATTGTGATCAGACACTTAGTATGACTTGACAATAGGACACCTCAAACTAACAAGATAAACATGTGCTTAGTGAGATTGTCTTAAGGTTAAGAGTGACAAGTGCGACACTTGAGATAGACCTTTGGATGACCATGACGACACTTGTGTGATAGTGCTTACAACTTTGTGTGTGAGTGCGACCAATGTTCACAGAGCGAAGAAAACTCATGCACACAAAGACCAACCTTCAAAATTTCCAGAACAAGATTGCAAGAATGACATAGCAATCAACATGCCAAAAGACGATTGTTGGTTGGACAAGAGAAATGGTGTAAAGACTCTACAAGAGCTCATGAAATGAGCTCGAGTGTTTGCAACCATAGTGGAAGAAACAAGGAAGGCTCCAAACTTGTGTGACATTGCTTACAAATTTGTGTGTGAGTGCAACCAATGTTCACAGAGCGAAGACAACTCACGCACACAAAGACCAACCTTCAAAATCGTTAGAACAATATTGCAAGAATGACATAGCAATAAACATGCCAAAAGATGACTGTTGGTCAGACAATAAAATGGGTGTAAAGACTCTACAAGAGCTCATGGAATGAGCTCAAGTGTTTGCAACCATAGTGGAAAAAACAAGGAAGGCTCCAAAATTTGGATGCAGGCCAAAATTTTGGAGGGTGTTACAACTACCACAATAGGTCCTTAACTCTCCTCCCAACCATTGATGGTCTTCCAACAAAGCAGCTGCCACCCCCTAGCTTAGGATCAGACAAGGGATTTCATATGCTTATCCCACCTCCACCTTATACACAGATTTAGGCATATACCAGGATTCCAAAGTATCTGATTGTTCAAACATAAAATTCAGTGTAGGAAAGTCAATTGGCCTCCACCCATGAGGGACTCAAGAGGATGATCCTCCACCCTCTATTCAATTAGAAACCCTAGGTAATCAGCGGTGAACATGTAAGATCCCTTCCTAGAGAATCTTTGTTTTGTTAGTGAAATTTATGAATTTATATTGAGCTACTCAGTGAGATATTTCCTCAAACGGTTTGGTTATACTCTGCTATAGGTAATTTATTAAGGTTTTAATTCGAGAATATGATAACAGTAAGCAACAAGTGGCCCAACATGACATTCCATATGCTAAAACTAATTTATATAGTACTCAGGAATTCACACACTACTGATATGTATAATCTTTTAAATGGAAAAACAAGCTAGAGCAAATCTTCCTTTTAATTCTTTACAAATTCAACATGTAATACATATGAAATAATGGACTTGATAAAACTAGGGAGTTCGTGCCATAATGGGAGTGCTTCCAAATATCAGTCCACATGAGTATTGGACAAGCACACTATGTCCAGAAATATCAACGTCAATAAATGTAATGACACCCTTTGACAAAGGGAAAGAGACTCCAGGCAATTCTAAAGGAAATGGATATAACCTAGCTCTACTCGTCCCAATCTAAATGTGCTCTCCAACCACACTAAAAAGAGTTCATGGCCTACTCATAAACCAATAATTTCACCCAGCAGAGACATGAGCGACCACTTTTCAATATACACTTTAGAAAATTGACTCCCTTGTGGAGAATACCTGCCAACAACGCACATGAGTATTATGAGGCATAAACAGAGAGGACTCTTCGACCAACACAAGAATGAGGGCACCCATTTTTTCTTTTCTTTGGGAACTCAATTTTTTAATGGAATATAACTCATGAAACTTGACTTGTATTACTCTTAAAACTTGTGCTTTGAAACAGTAATGGAATCAGACTTGTGGGTAGAGGAAATGGTTCACAATTAAGTATGGTTCCTAGAATCTTTAATAGTCCTTCTTCCCATAATGAAAACTTCCATATTTGTCCATTACCATCACCTCTAGAGTGTTGTTGTCTTCACGATCCTTCTTAGACATGTGCACTTCTCTTATCTTCTACAAATGAAACTCATAATTCTACCTTCTGATTTTTTTCCCCACTCTCCTTCCTTCCCCTTGGTGTTCCATGTTTTCTCTTATTTTTAATTATGGTCCTTGGTTAGTTAGGCTCCTTAAAGTAGTTAGGGCCATCCCTAATTATTTTGTAAACCCCTTATGTTGAGGTTTTGGGCATACTAGGGTCATTACAATAGATTTCTTGTGAAGGAACCTACTCTAACATCAATTAATTAAATAATAATTTTCATAGCATCAGTAGTAAATCAAAACAAGAATCATCAACAGATCACAAGAGAATTATACAAGAAATTTTTGAGTGGAAACCCTTATGGGATAAAAACCACCAAATTCTTTTCTAATATAATTTATTAGTACAAAAAAAATTAGCTCCAACTTCCTAGTACTCTAGAAAAGAATTCAATTTATCAGGAAGCTCCAACTCCTAAAAGGATGCTCCAATAACCTAGTTTACTAGCTCTAACTAGATGGACGCTTCAATTCCATGGTTTTATCAGTTTCAACTAAAAGGATGCTTCAATGCCTTGGCAAGTTCCAACCTTCCCTGGCCCCGCCCTACCACCCTAAAGTATTTCCAGGCTCCAACCTGAAGGATACTTCACTCTCTTACCTTGCACCACCCAACCACCCTAAAAATATAAAGATAGAGAAATAATTGTGGGTTCCCATACTAGGGATAATGGCTCACTTACAAAGATATTCAAAATTCCTTTTACTATTGATGTATGCTTCAAATGTACAATGACAAGCCAAACTACATCAACTGTCAAGCTACAAAATATTGATTAGGTCCATATTAACTAAATGCAATCTATGAGAATGGATTAGTTAGAATCAAAACTATTAATGAAAGAGTTAATTTTCTTGTTAATGGGCATAGATTAAAATTATATGAAAACCCCTTGACAAAATGAGAGAGAGAGAGAGATTAAAATTATATGAAAACAAAATGAGAGAGAGAGAGAGAGAGAGAGAGAGCCAGCCAAGAGAGAGCCTAGAGAGGGAGAGCCTAGAGAGAGAGAGCCTAGAGAGAGAGAGAGAGAGCCTAGAGAGAGAGAGAGAGCCTAGAGAGAGAGAGCCTAGAGAGAGAGAGAGAGCCTAGAGAGAGAGAGAGAGAGAGAGAGAGCCAGCCAAGAGAGAGCCTAGAGAGGGAGAGCCTAGAGAGAGAGAGCCTAGAGAGAGAGAGAGAGAGCCTAGAGAGAGAGAGAGAGCCTAGAGAGAGAGA